>JZKD02S2381912.1:852444-874886 GCA_000966675.3 Picea glauca
GTGAGGTGAATTTGTTGGGGATGGACGTGAGGGGGATGGAGGGGAGAGGTGAGGTAGTTATGGCGAGTCTGACTGACCACCATAACTCAAATAAAAACTAAGTAGAGGAGAATGACATGTGCCCACGAGAGATGCCATGAATATTTTTTATGGGTTTTGAACCCAACACAAGAATATTTTCAAGGGACTTGAACCCCCCAAAAAATTAAAAGCGCTTCCAAAATATTATCTTTATTCCACATGACAGAGGCATCTTTTTCTGCTTTAAAATTTAAACCTGGATATCTTAAGCATACAAACTCGGATTTCCAATCTGAAAAATTCGTGACGAAGCTGAGACCAGGGACCACATAATGAACTTATAATAGTTCAAAAAATTTCATCTTCCGATATCATTTTTTTTTTTATTAATCCAAGAGTGGGAAAATATAGATGACCAAATTTTGGTCAACACCTTGTACCTCTTTTTGCCTCCATCTTATTCCTTCAACTTGCAAACCCATTTATTCCGCAATGCTCTTTTTCTTGCAGGCAACTGAACCAAATCCTAAGTATTGTTATTTTCCAGGGAATCCATTTCCTCTTTCATGCCTTTCTCCCACTTCTTTTTAGTGTCTATCTGCATTGCCTCTTCATAACATTATGGTTCACTAGAATCAATCAACAATAAATAATACAATGAAGTAGAGTGTTGTTTAGGGGGTCTACTTAACCTGATAGATATTCTGACAACACTTGTAGGAGTTTTAGGTACATGTTTCACCTGTCGTTGTATATTTTGATTTTCTGGTACCTTTGTAATTTCTTTTTCAATGATCTCATCAAGAACTGTGTATTCTAGTTTTTCTTTTTCCTGTTTCTTTCCCTGCAATTGACCTTTGTACATGACCTTCTCATTTAATATTATATATCTACTCCTAATGATTTTGTGATTTTCATAATCCCATATGACATCTCATTGAATATCTAGAACATCTACTTAGAAATCTAAGGGAAAACCAACATGCAATCTCATACTCCTTGCAGGCTCCATGATTGTCCTATTCATCCTTTCTGACACACCATTTTCTTGCGGTGTTTCTAGAACTATATTCTCTTTATGAATCCCATGGTATGAACAATAATTATCAAACTCCTTGTTGCAATATTCACCTCCATTTTCTAATCTAAGACACTTCAACCTTTTTCCTATCTCATTCTCAACCAAAGATTTCCATTTCTTAACAGTATCAAAAACATCAGATTTTTGTCGAATGCAATAAATCCATTTTTTTCTAGTTGCATTATCAATAAAAGTAACATAATAACGAGAGCCACCAAGAGATGATACCTGAGTTGGTCCCCATACATTTGTATGCACAATATCTAACCTCTCAATCTTCTTTTCTTTTCCAACTTTGATAAATCTGACTCTCTTCTGTTTTCCATAAACAAAATGCTCACATAAACACAAGTAAATTTGTTTAAGATCTGACAAGAAATTTATTTTTTGAAGTATCTGCATCCCCTTCTCACTCATGTGTCTAAGCCTATGATGCCACAATGTTGTATCCACTCCTGTAGAAGCTAAAGATATAAAATAGTCAATATTACCAGTACATAAATACAATGTACCTACCTTCTCTCCTTTTTCTATGACTAGTGATCCTTTGGTGACCTTACACACCTTATCTATAACTATGGATATACAACCTTGAATTTCCAACTGCCTTGTTGAAATTATATTTTTCCTTAGATATGGAACATGTCTTACCTCTTTCAACAACCATTTGTTTCCATTCATTTTCTTTATTTTTACCTTTCCCATTCCAACAATTTTGCATGGTGCATCATCACCCAAATGAACCTATCCAAAATCACCTTGAACATAATATTTATTAATTGGGTTGGTTGTCATTGATGTCAACCCTTGAAGAAAGTCCGGTAGCGAATTCCGGTAGCACAATGGTTTGAGTAATGGAACCAAGTTTGTTTGATGGATAATGGTATGCGTTTTGAGATATTTGTAGGTAATACTATTTCAGATGGATAGTACATGTTATTCCATTTTCGGTGGTATGTGGAACATCACATAAATCCTCACGGTTAGAGAGTTATGGCCATATGAAGTTGGAGAACCCTCATGAGTCATCTAGAAGCCCCAAAAAGTCAAAGTGTTTACAAAATAAATTATTTAAATAATAAAGTTAATGGAGAACTCCCTAAAATAAGGAAAGTGGAATGCTACATGAAACTATAAATAAGAGGAAATTCTCTCTCATTTAATCACACTCGAACACATTGAACATCTATTGTTGTGTAAGGCTTATTGAAAATACTTATTGATACATCTGAAGCGGCGAAAGTCTGAGGTAACACAAAGGGTTGACGACGAAAGTCTCAAAATTATAGAGAATACTTGAAAACCCTAAGTTTTGAGGTGTATGAGGGCTAGCATTACATAAGGGTGCACGCATACGAGGGCTACCAGTAAAGAAGGACACACACATACGTGGGTTGTCAGTATTATAGGGCGTGTACTTGAGGTCAAAGACATGGAAATATGAGGAGATGAAGAAGTCAAGGTTTTATATTCTGAGAACAAGCTCCCATGAATGTCTATAGTGATAAAAATCATTATATCTATCCACTGGGTCAAAAGGTATGTCTTATTTCTATGAATAGTTGGATTTTGATGTATGCCTGAGAAATGGTTATGGACATTTGAGGATTATCCCTAGAGAGACTAGTGGTTTCATGGGATATTCTGTATAAGTCAGATCTACAGAAATATAGTGTTGGTATAATTTATCATTGAGACATCTTGTTAGAGTTGTGGAACATCTTGTATTTCTTGGCATATGGCTAAGGGTTTTTATGGTACATAGTTGAGAGATTGTATTTGTGAAGTGGTTGATGTATTGAAAGGTTGAATACTATAAAGGGTTTGATGTCTGGATCATGTGAGTGATATTATACTTGTTCATGCTTACACACACTTATATGGCACATGAGTAGAGAGATATATAGAGCTTTTGGGTAAAGGCACATGGTACAAATACAATCTTGATACAATGACATGTTACAAATCTATGTGAAAAAGTTATAGAGGGTCATAAGTTTTCAAGAGAAATAAAACCCTTGTTTTCAGAAGGAACACACATGATACATAACAATTTGGTTGCGTACATACGCGTGATGCATAACAGATAGGGCAAGTACATATGCGTGCTACAAAACTACATGTCACGTACCTATTGTATTTTTTTGATACATGTTCAGTTTAGGTACAAAATGATTACATGGCAGTTGTATAGGTTGGTTGCAAATCAATGGTACATGTTGATATAGTTGTACAGTGGTATATCTCACAGTTATAGTGTGACAATGGTTCCATCATTCTACTTCTACTTCAGGGCCGTTGGATGGGGCAAGGACGAGTGGTTGTAGCCACCTTCCGGTTGTATCCAGAGAACATAGGGGGTTGTAGCCTCCTTTTGGTTGTAGCCAGAGAATTGGGAAGTTGGAGCTTCCCTCAGGTTGTAGCTTGAGAAACTAGGGGGTTGGAGCCTCCTTTCAGTTGTAGCTGGAAAAAAAGGAAGTTGGTGCTTCCAATGAATGTAATTCTTCAAGACATATAAGAAAAATAATTCTGTGGTTTTCTCCCGCTTTGGGTTTCCATGTAAAAACACTGGTGTACTATGTATGTGTATGATTTTTCATTTGTTCATTGTTTATTTACTGTGCAAATATTGGATGATAATGCTACATTGATATAACACTTGCATTATATGGTTAAAAAGGATTAGATTTCTCTATTACTGATTCACCCCCCCTCTTAGTAATCTAACAATTGGTATCAGAGAAGGTTCCTTCAGAAATCAATTTAACCACTGAAAGGTAGATCATGGAGAGCAACAACATGTATAAAAATGGAATACCACAGTTTGATGGACATAAGTATGCATTTTGGAGTATAAGGATGAAGACATATATACAGGCACAGGTATTTGAAATTTGACAATCAATTGTATATGGATACACAGTAACATCAGTTCCAGGGACAAATGACAAAACAATGAAACCTAGTCATAATAATTCCAAAGCCACAAATGCACTTTTGAATGGTCTTGGAGAATTGGTATTCATTAAAGTTTCACATTGTAAATCCGCTAAAGAGATTTGGGACAAACTTCGAAATATTTATGAAAGAGATTCAAAAGTCAAAGTAGCAAAGCTTCAAACTTACACATGTCAGTTTGAACAACTAAAGATGAAGGAAGATGAGAATATTGTAGCTTACTTTTTATGAGTCGATGAAACAATAAATGCAATCATGGGATTGGGAGAAGAAATTAAAGAATCTGTAATTGTTCAAAAGGTACTAAGATTTCTTCCTATGAGATTTGACCCTAAGATATTAGCACTAGAAGAAAGAGCAGATCTAAACTCAATAAGCATGAATGAACTAAATGGAATATTCAAAGCATATGAAATGAGAACTAAACAGGAAAATCTAGATATAAAAGAAGAAAGATTCAAAGCATCCAAAATTTCAAAGAAAAAGGGAAAGCAAAAATAAAAAGGACATAGCAACAAAAATGACGTCTCAGAAGATGATGAAGAAGTGACCAACTTTGTCAGAATATTGAATAAGGGAACTAATGGCAGGTATAGAGGTAAGATTCCTTTGATTTGTTTTAATTGTGATGGTATTGGTCTTTTTGCTAACAAATGTCCTCATAAGAAAAAGATAAATGATGAAGGTTACTCAAATATCAAACAAACATATAAAGACAAAAGAACCACAAAAAAAGTTTTCAAGAAAATATTATGCACCAAAGAAGACATCTCATCATCATATGAAGATGAAGTCAGTGACAGTGAGACATAAAGAGATTTATTCATGGTAGTATAAGACTCTGATAAAGAAGACTTTGAAGAAGAATATGAAGAGGCTGAAGAAGAATATGAAGAGACAAAAGTTGACTACCGAGAGGAATTGTTGTGTGCCAAAGAAGTTATTAGAAGAGAGAAGAAGAAAAACAAGAAACTACAAGCAGAACTAGACAAGAAAGAACACACTTAGGAACTAGAACAAATGAACACAAATTTGAAGGTTCAAATTGAAGAAGATAAAAGAATTGAAGAAGCACTCAAAGAACAACTAGAAGGGAGAGACAATATCATTGGAAATTTGGAAGCAAAGATTGTCACATTAAGAAATGATCTTCAAAAGAAAAATATGCAAGACAACTCAAAAGTTTGAATGGAATTATCAACAGTAAAAAAACTCATCATAACAAGGCCGGACTTGGATACAATCAAATAGAAAAGGGATCAAGATCCAAAACAACAGAACAAGAAACATATCCAAAAAGCTATGCAGAAACAATCAAAGGGGATAGGAATTTCTACAAATAAAATTATAGGGACACTCCTCCACCAAGAAGATTCAGATTTTAGAATCAACGACCGACAGAAACATATAGGCCTCAGGAAGAAGAAGGATTCATAAGAGTACCTCCTTTCAAAATATCTTCAAATCCCACGTATCAAACTATATTTTTTGGTGTATGTTATGCATGTAATAATTTTGGACATAAAGTTGTGAATTGCAGAGCTAACAACAGGAACATAAACAACTTTGAAAGTCATACACAAAAGGGTTATTGACGGAACCGCACTCCTCGGAGCACGACCGCTCTCACATGATCTTCTTTCTCCACGGCCCGAAGAACTCAAATGTTCTTCTATTTCCTTATCGGGAAATATATATACCCACAGATTCTCTTCTCTCGCGCGATCCCCCTTCCTTGACTTATCGGAGGATCAAAACTCGCGGCTTCGCAAGTTCTCTGTTGATCACTGGGCTCTCAAATCCCCGAGACCCGATGGCTTTAGTCAACGCTGACTTCCTCCTGTCGGAACTTTCGTTCTATCACGACTTCGCTGCTCACGATATCAAACACTTTGAATTTCCGACTACCGACTCGCTATATGCCGAAACTTCGACACACGCGTAAACTATCACACCAACTCCCCGCCACTTCTATCGGGATATCGAACTTCGCGGGATCGTGAATCCAGACGTCAAAGAATTCGGGACTTACTTTTTCCCAATCCCCGATACGATGCCACCTGTCTTCCACTCACTCTGGATGTGGCCCACATGAACCTTCTATCAGAAATTTGTGGATCGCGATTCCAAGCGGCGAGGTTTCTTTGTTTCCAAAAACCCCGATTCTCCGATCCCTGACTCCTCAGGATCTCCTGACACGCATCCTCACATGATGGACGGTTCTAATCCTATCGGGATATCATGGATCGCGGTATTGCACTTACTGTTCAACAACTTGGTGCTTTGACTCACGATTCCCCGATATGTGATGTCACATGTAGTTCTGACGACTCCTATGGCATGGATCGACGGTTATACCCCTCCTGAGCTTGTACACTTTCCACACCTGTGCCGATAACTTCCCTGCACCTCCACGAGATCCAACGTTCCTCGGAACTTCACGAAATATCCCAGACGATTTCAGCCGTCCGCTCTTCCTAATGGATTTCTGTGAACTAACAGAGTTATTCTCCCCACAAGACTGGTTCTCCTGCATGCACCTTCAACGCTTTCTCGAACGCTTCAATGCACAACCTCTCCGTGCAATCCTTCGGTGAATTTGGAGGTCTACTCCTCCTGAGCTTTTCCACAACTTCTCAACCTCTTCAATGAGGATCCTTTGCTCTCACTCCATGTGGCAACTCTGCAAACACTTCAAGTGTTCATCCTTCCTTGAATTTGTGCAAACCTGTAGCAACAGTCTTTTGAGGCTCTGCTCAGAATCACAACTCTAAGACTTAGCTTGGCCTGTACACTCCTTGCACGACACTGTGCCAACTGCACCTTCGAGGAAAATGAGAACCAAAACTTTCTCTAATTGAACCCTACTGTCAACGCGCTCCTTGCGGACAGATTTGACTGCACTCCTTGCGGGAATCCTCTGGCTCAATTAAAGAAACAATTGAAACTCATTCTATCTCCCTCCCAGACTTCTGTTCAACCATGAAATATCATACACAACATATAAAAGAAAATGTATGACAGGGAGTAAACATTCATGAGCATAACATCATTTCATAGAGAAAACAACACAAACCATGGATTTGAATCAAGCTTTCTTCTATTAACTCAAATTCCTGTACATGGGTGTTCTTCACAGAATTCTCTGCTTGCTCTTCTTCTGAATGCTCTAGATCTTCCTTGGTAATGTTACAATGTACAAAGGAGGGTGTCTATATCCATTTTTCCCTCTTGGACTCTAAAGCTATCAAATCTAAAATTAAATTCCTATCTACCAACATTAAATTTATTAAATGCCGACTATCTACCCAAGGACGAGAGCTATCCGTTGAAGGTCCATTACAATATAGAAAGTGTGCCTTCATAAATGACTCATTTAAGAGTTGCGCAACAATCCCAAGGCATTTTCAAAATTTACGCTGGTTTATCCAGCTGGTTTCCGCCTGATGTGCTGGCTCGCTTGATGTGCTCGCGATGCTCCTGCATCATACTCCTCGGCTTGAAAAATTTCATGGGCTCCTGTCCATGAGCTCCTGCATGGTATGTCCATGCTTCAATATTTCTGCTTCATTCTCCCAGCTGGCATCTTCCATTGGGTGATTCTTCCATTTGACCAGATACTCAAAGTATTCTTTTCTCCTGGTCTTCTTACCCACTCTCTTGTCCAGTATGCACTCCATTTGCGGCTTCTCTGCAACTGGCAATTGTTTCATCCACTGGATCACTAGTTCTTCGGTTCCAGTCTCTACTTCTCCTGCCCTATATGGGTATAAATCTGCGATATTGAAAATCAGAGATATTTCGATGCCATCCGGCAACTCAATCTCATAAGCATTTTCTCCGAATTTCTTCAGGACTCTGCATGGTCCGATTTTCTTCATTTTCAACTTATTGTATGTTCCCCTTGGGAACCTTTCATTCCTTAAATGAGCCAGAACTAGATCACCAAATTCAAACTGAAGTTGTCTCCGATGCTGATCTGCTCTGCGCTTATACTCCTGGCTTGAATTCAACAGTCGCTCCTTCACCCTACTGTGAAGTTCCCTCATCGCCTCGATGAATTCTTCTGCACTAGCACTGCTAGTAGCAGTCCGTTCTGAATCTCTCAATTCAGAAACTCCTCTCGGCTGCATTCCATATACAACCTGAAATGGACTCTTCCCTGTGCTTCGATTCACTGAGTCGTTGTATGCAAACTCTGCCTGTGGCAATATGTTATCCCAGCTGCTATGGTGCTCTGTCACCAAGCTTCTCAGCAAATCTCCCAGACTCCTGTTGACCACTTATGTTTGTCCATCCGTCTGAGGATGATAAGCAGAACTAAATGCCAAGTTAGTTCCTAGCTTCTTCCATAAGGTCCTCCAGAAATTCCCTATGAATTTAGTGTCTCTGTCCGAAACTATGCTTTTCGACAACCCGTGAAGTCAAATGACCTCCTTGAAGAACAGATTTGCAATGTGCGTTGCATCACTGGTCTTCTAGCATGGGATAAAATGTGCCATCTTAGAAAACCTGTCCACGACCACAAAGATGGAATCAACACCTCTTTGTGTCCTTGACAAACCCAATACAAAATCCATGCTGATCACCTCCCATGGCCTCTCTGGTATGGGCAATGGCTGATAAAAACCTGCATTTTGTTTCCTCCCCTTCGAATGCTGGCATACCCGACATCTGTCAACAAATCTCTTAACTTCTGACCGCATCCCTGGCCAAAAGTAAGACTCACTCAGCTTTGCGAATGTTTTATCATGGCCAAAATGTCTTGCCAATCCACCACTGTGTTTCTCTTTCAACAAGTTCTCCATCATGGAGAAATTCGGAATACACAGTTGATTGCCTCTGAACAACAATCCCTCCTGGATCATATAACCTATCCATGGACTTCTATCTCTAAGAACTGGATTCTCAGCTGCTTCATACGCCTCTGCAAAATATGCGTCTCCTGCGTACATGTCCCTGAGATTTTCAAAACCCAATGTTTTGACTCGGAACTCCTGCAACAACAAACACTTCTTGCTCAAAGCATCAACCACTTTGTTAGCAGTACCTGAAATATGCTTAATCACAAATGTGAAATTCTGCATATACTCTACCCATTTTGCATGTTTCTGATTCAACTTCTCCTGTTGAGTCACGAACTGTAATGCATGATTATCACTATACAAAACAAATTCCTTTGGGATCAAGTAATGCCTCCATTTCTTCAACGCCTGTATGATAGCATATAATTATTTATCATACATGGAGTATTTCAGTTTCGCCTCATCTAGCTTCTCGCTGAAATATGCAACTGACCTGTCTTCCTGACTCAAGACCTCTCCTATGGCAAATCCACTTGCGTCACATTTCACCTGAAATGTCTTCTGGAAATACGGTAACACCAACACTGGTCATTCCATGATCTTCCACTTCAACAGATTGAAGCTTTTCTCAGCCTCTATTGTCCAATGAAAATACTTATGTCACTTCTTCACTGTATCCATCATTTCTGCGCTAATTCCACTGAAATTTCTAATGAATTTTCGGTAGAAACTAGCCAAACCATGAAAACTCCTCACCTCGAAAATATTTCTCGGTGATGGCCAATTCTTAATTACCTCCACTTTATCCAGATCCATCCTCAACTCATTCACTGAAATAACAAAACCCAAGTATATGAGCTCTATCTTCATAAATGAGGACTTCTTCATATTAATCAACAACTTCTCCTGTTGTAGCTTCCTCATCACTGTAGCCAAATTCTTGAAGTGCTCAGTCTCTGATTTACTATAAATCAGTATGTCATCCAAATACACAATGACGAACTTCCCGATGAACTCCCTCAGGACTTCATTCATCAATCTCATTAAAGTACTTGGTGCATTCATCAAACCAAACGGCATGACAAGCCATTCATACAATCCTTCGTTGGTTTTGAAGGCTGTCTTCCACTCATAGCCCTCTCTCATGCGAATCTGGTGGTATCCGCTTTTCATATCTATCTTTGAAAAATATTTTGCCCCACTCAGGAAATCCATCAGATCATCCATTCTCGACAATGGGAACCTGTACCTGATGGTTATTTTTTTAATCGCCCTTGAGTCGGTACACATTCTCCAACCTCCATCCTTCTTCAGACTAAGTACTGTCGGAAAAGCACATGGACTCAAACTCTCCCTGACTAATCCTTTGTCCAATAAATCCTAGACCTGCTTCTTAACCTCTTCATTCTCTTGCAGCGTCAACCTGTACGTGGCTTTATTTGGAAAACTGGCTCCTGGTATGAGGTCTATGTGATGACTCACACTTCTCATTGGTGGCAACGAATGGGGTAATTCGTCCACTATGATGTCAGTGAACTCTTCCAGCAGTCCCTGAACCTCATCTGGAAAATCATCCACTCTTGTGCTAGTCAGAACGATCCTCGGTTTTCTAACCACAAAGAATTGTGGATCTTCCTTCTTCTTCATCTCCGTAAGAAGTTCCTTCCCACTCATGAGAAGCACTGTGTTGCTTACCTCCGGCTTTACCTCCTTATCCTTTATCAGAAGCAACCTATGGGTTCTCCCATTCTTCTCCAAAGTATATGTGTTCATTCTCCCATCATGAATCACATTTCTGTCATATTGCCATGGTCTACCCAACAATAAATGACATACATCCATAGGAATGACATCACATAAAATCTTATCATTATATCCCCCTATTTTGTATTCAACCAAGCATTGTTTAGTAACAGTTACCTAGTGTCCTTTCTGTAGCCATGAAACTTTGTATGGGCTTGGATGATCAGTCGTCTCCAACTCCAGCTTTTCTACCATTTCTGTAGATACGAGATTATCTGTGCTACCACTGTCCACGATGACCTTGCACACCCTGTCCTTGGTTTTGCAAGAAGTCCTAAAGAGTCTGGTCCTTTGGAATGAACTTTCCACCTCCTTCTCGGGCGTCAAAAGGATTTTATGCATCGCAAGCGATATTCCACCTTCAGCATCCTCGGTCTCAGCATCCCGTCTCTACGCTTCTGTGATGTGAGCTTCTCCAATGTCCTTTTTTTTCTCTGGACACTCATAAGACTTGTGCCCATTCTTTCCACATGTGAAGCATGTGATTACTCCACCTTGGCCTCTTCCTCTTCCTCTGGTACGAGGAAAAGTATTTACGTCAACATAATCTCCCCTCTGCTCTGTATGCTATCCTCTTTGTTCAACATATGGTTGTCCTCACTGTGAGGTTCCACCTTTTTCAACTTTACCCTGAGGTTTCTTCCATTCCTCCTTGGTTTTATGAGTTCTTTCCTAGGCAACTACCTTGCCTCTGGGCTGACTTCTGCCTCGCCCTCACTGACCTTGCTTTCGACTCAGCTTCTCCTCAGCTTTCAGAGCCATCTGATATGCATCCTCCACCGTCCTGATGGTAACCATGCTTAATTCATCTTAAATGTCGTATCTTAGACCATTCAAATATCTAGCAACCTTCTCATCATCGCTCTCTCGATGACCTGCTCTGATGTTCAGTCGATAGAATTCCTCAGTGTACTCTTTCACTGTCATCAGCTTCTGTCTCAGGTTCTGCATCCTCCTGAACAGAGTAATTTGATAGTCTCTTGGGATAAAATTCTCTTTCATCTTTGCAATCATTCGATCCCAACTCTTGATCTTCTGCTTGCCTTTGCAGCGTCTGTCAGCTTGTATCTCGTCCCACCATAATGCTGTGTGTCCCTTCAATATTGTGACAACATGCCTAAGCTTCTTATCTTCTTCGATATCCTCATAGTCGAATTAGGTGTCCAGGGCTCTAATCCAGTCTAGAAGCTCTTCTGCATCCATATTCCCTTCATAAGCTGGAATGTCCATCTTCACCTTTTCACCCATTCTGGCGATAGCTTTAATCAGACGTTCATTCGCTGCATCTTCGGCTGCAACTTCCTCCTCGCGTTCAGCCTCAACTTCACTCTTGGAATCACTAAGATCCCCTGCACTAGCTGTGCATCTTTGAGCTATCTCCATCTCCTCGAGTCTTGCTCGGAGATCACGCATCTGTCTCTCCATTTCTGGGTTTCCTACCAGCCTGCCTCTTCTTCTCACCTCCCTATCCTCTGGATCAGGTGACTTTCATTCTCTCCTGGGTGGCATGGTAAATTTCCTCTTCTTCTCTGCTACAGAAAGAAAAGAGCTTCCTGCTCTGATACTAGAACTGACGCAACCGCACTCCTTGGAGCACGACATCTCTCACAGGATCTTCTTTCTCCACGGCTCGAAGAACTCAAATGTTCTTCTATTTCCTTATCGGGAAATATATATACCCATAGATTCTCTTCTCTCGCGCGATCCCCCTTCCTTGACTTATCGGAGGATCGGAAGTCGCGGCTTCGCAAGTTCTTTGTTGATCACTAGGCTCTCAAATCCTCCAGACCCGATGGCTTCAGTCAACGCTAAATTCCTCCTATCGAAACTTCTGCTCTATCGCGACTTCGCTGCTCGCGATATCAAACACTTTGAATTTCCGACTCCTAACTCGTGATATGCTGAAACTCCGACACACGCGTAAACTATCACACCAACTCCTCGCCACTTCTATCAGGCTATCGGACTTCACAGGATCGCGAATCCAGACGTCAAAGAATTTAGGACTTACTTTTTCCCGATCCCTGATACGATGCCACCTGTCTTCCACTCACTCTAGCTGTGGCCCACACGAACCTTCTAACGGAAATTCACGGATCGCGATTCCAAGCGACAAGGTTTCTTTGTTTCCAAAAACCTTGATTCTCCGATCCCCGACTCCTCGGGATCTCCTGACACGCGTCCTCACACGATGGATGGTTCTAATCCTATCGGGATATCGTGGATCGCGGTATCGCACTTCCTGTTCAACAACTTGGTGCTTTGACTCGCGATTCCCCGATATGCGATGTCACATGTAGATCTGACGGCTCCTATGGCATGGATCGACGGTTATACCCCTCTTGAGCTTGTACACTTTCCACACCTGTGCCGATAACTTCCCTGCACCTCCACGAGATCCAACGTTCCTCGGAACTTCGCGAAATCTCCCAGAGGATTTTAGCCATCCGCTCTTCCTAATGGATTTCTGTGAACTAACAAAGTTCCTCTCCCCACAAGACTGGTTCTCCTGCGCTCACCTTCAACGCTTGCTCAACAACTCCAATGCATAACCTCTCCGTGCAATCCTTCGGCCAATTTGAAGGTCTATTCCTCCTGATATTTTCCCCAACTTCTCCACCTCTTAAATGAGGATCCTTTTCTCGCACTCCATGTGGAAACTCTGCAAGCACTTCGAGTGTTCAACCTTCCTTGACTTTGTGCAAACCTATAGCAACAGTCTTTCGAGGCTCTGCTCAGAATCGCAACTCTGAGACTTAGCTTGGCCTGCGCACTCCTTGCATGACACTGTGCCAACTACACCTTTGAGGAAAATGAGAACAAAATATTTCTCTAATTGAACCCTGCTGTCAACGCACTCCTTGCAGACAGATTCGACTGCACTCCTTGTAGGAATCCTCTGGCTCAATTAAAGAAACAATTGAAACTCATTCTATCTCCCTCCCAGACTTCTGTTCAACCATGAAATCTCATACACAACATATAAAAGAAAATGTATGACAGGGAGTAAACATTCATGAGCATAACATCATTTCACAGAGAAAACAACACAAACCATGGATTTGAATCAAGCTTTCTTCTATTAACTCAAATGCCTGTACATGGGTGTTCTTCACACAATTCTCTGCTTGCTCTTCTTCTGAATGCTCTAGCTCTTCCTTGGTAATGTTACAATGTACAAAGGAGGGTGTCTATATCCATTTTTCCCTCTTGTACTCTAAAGCTATCAAATCTAAAATTAAATTCCTATCTACCAACATTAAATTTATTAAATGCCGACTATCTACCCAAGGATGAGAGCTATTCGCTCAAGGTCCATTACAATATACAAAGTGTGCCTTCATAAATGACTCATTTAAGGGTTGTGCAACAATGCCAAGGCATTTTCAAAATTTTCACTGGTTTATCCAGCTGGTTTCCGCCTGATGTGCTGGCTCGCTTGATGTGCTGGCGATGCTCCTGCATCAGTTATCCAAGAAGGCCTAGTGAAACACAGAGAAGAAGTTACAAAAGGTTTGAATCTTTGAGCATTGAAGTGGAATGCTACAAATGTAAAAAATTTGGACACATGGCCAAAGATTGCAGAATGACAGTCCCTCCTAGACAAACACAACAGAACAACAACAATCACAGACAAGAATCTCAGAAAAGGACACGGAGAAGAAAGCATAATCAGTATAGAAATGAAGAATGCACACTCGCTCTACAAGCTAAGCAAAAGAAACGTGGTTGGTATGTTGACAATGGCTGTTCAAAACACATGATAGATGATAGAGACAAGTTTCTTACATTAAGAAAGGAAAGAGATGGATCAATGTCCTTTGGAAATGATGATTCAACTAAAATCATTGGAAAAGGCACAGTCAAAATTGGGAAGAAGAATACCAAGGCAGAAAATGTTATACTAGTAGAAGATATGAAACATAATATTCTAAGTGTGAGTCAAATGTGTGACCAAGGTCATAAAGTTACTTTCGATTCAAAAAAGTGCAAGATAAGAAAAGAAGGTTCAAGAAAATTGATTGCAATGGCTGCAAGAACTTCAAGTAACATATATGTATTAAGTGAAATTGGTAATGAAAAGTGTTTCCTGGGAAAATAAGATGAAAGTTGGCTATGGCACAAAATAATGGGTCACATACATTTTGATAACCTTGTCAAAGTCAGCAAAAGGGAAGCAGTTAGATAAATTCCCCAGATCATGAAACCAACCAACACTTTATGCAAGCATTGTCAACAAGGAAATAAAACAAAGACCAGGTTCAAATCAAAGGAATATTCAACGACAAGACCACTGGAAATTGTGCATACTGATCTAGTTGGATCAACTACAACAAAGGGTTTAAAAGGTGATAAATACTTTATGTTATTAGTTGATGATTATACAAGAATGACTGCAGTTTGCTTTCTCAGAAATAAGTCAGAAGCTTTTGAAAACTTCAAGGTCTACAAGGAAATGGTTGAAAATGAAATGGATTCAAAAATCAAATGCTTGAGATATGATAATGGAGGAGAGTTCACTTCAAAGGAATTTATGGAATACTGCAGTAGACATGGAATAAAAAGACAATTCTCCATTGCTAGGACACCTCAACATAATGGAGTTGTTGAAAGAAAGAGCAGGACAATATCGAAAATGGCTCGAACAATGAGAATGGATTCCAAATTGATAGATATATTTTGGACACAGGAAGTGCATACAACAATTCACATTCAAAATAGAGTAATTCTCAAAAACAACACTGACAAAACTCCCTACGAGCTATGGGAAGGAAGACTAGCAAATGTGAAGCACTTTAGAGTTTTTGGAAGCAAATGCTACATCAAAAGATAATATGGCAGAATGGGAAAGTTTGACTCTCATGTGGAAAAATGAGTACTTGTTGGTTACTCAAGTACAAGGAAAGAATACAAGTGTTACAACCTGAGATTGACCAAATGTTTGAAAAGCATCAACGTAACAATTGATGAAACAGGTAGACAAGAATTAAAGGAAGAAGAAAATGAATCAATGGAACAACTTTACGAATAATAAGCAGAAGATGAAGACGAAGATAATCTGTTAGAAGTAGAAGATAAAGTTTAACAAGTGCCTCCAAAGACACCTAGCAGACGAGTACAGAAGAATCATCCTTCAGATCAGATTATCGAAAACAAAGATGCAGGAGTTGAGACTAGAAGAAGAATCCGTTCACCAGAACAAACACACCTAACACTCTCATATACGATTGAACCAAATAGTTTTGAAGAATATAGCAAGGATGAATTTTGGAATAAGGCCATGGATGAAGAATTGGATCAAATAGAGAAGAATGACACTTGGGAATTGGTTCCAAGACCACATAATAAGAATGTGATTGGCACAAAGTGGGTATTCATAAATAAATTGAATGAAGATGGACATGTTACAAGGAACAAAGCTAGATTGGTATGTAAAGGATATGCACAGGTTGAAGGAATTGACTTTGAAGAGAATTTTTCCCCAGTTGCCAGAATGGAAGCAATCTGATTGCTTTTAGCTTATGCATGCTCCAAAAATATTAAATTTTATTAGATGGACGAAAAATCATCTTTTCTGAATGGGGTACTTGAAGAAGAAGTCTACATTGAACAACCAGAAGGATTTTAGTTGTCAGAGAAAGAAGATTATGTGTGTAAATTAAAGAAGGCATTGTATGGTCTAAAATAGGCTCCTATAGCATGGTACTCTAGACTCGATAAATATCTACAACAGGTAGGGTTTAGAAAAGGAAGTGCAGACAACAACCTTTACATCAAGGTAACTCAAGATAATATTTTATTAATTGAAGTTTATGTTGATGATATTATTTTTGGAAGTACTGATGACAGGTTAAGACAGAAATTTGAAAAGGATATGCAAAATGAATTTGAAATGTAATTACTTGGAGAACTATCCTTCTTTCTGGGTCTTCAGATACATCAAAGCAACCAAGGAAGTTTTATTTCTCAAAATAAGTATATCATAGAAATGATAAATAGGTTCGGAATGGAATATTGCAAACCAGTTACCACTCCTATGTAAACCAGTTGCAAGTTGAGAAAAGATAATGATTCAAAGTCTAGAGACTAGATACAATACATGTCGATGATTGGCAACTTACTATATGTGACAACATCCAGACCAAATGTAATTCAGGAAGTTGGATAGGTGGGACAATTTCAAGAAGCACCAAAGGAATCACATGTATTAACAGTGAAGAGGATTTTCAGATATCTCAAAGGAACATAAGAGTTTGGATTATGGTATCCAAAAGGAAAGAATCTATCACTTATTGGCTACACAAATGAAGATTGGGCAGGTTGTATTGATGACCGATGAAGCACCAGTGGAGCAACGTTCTACTTGGGTGAGTTTTTAGTATCATGGTTAAGAAAGAAACAATCATCCATATCGTTATCTACAACCGAGGCATAATATAT
This sequence comes from Picea glauca, assembly GCA_000966675.3. Lineage (NCBI taxonomy): Eukaryota > Viridiplantae > Streptophyta > Pinopsida > Pinales > Pinaceae > Picea > Picea glauca. The sequence continues at coordinate 869,554 of JZKD02S2381912.1, forward strand.
TGCAGCAACAACATGTTATACACATGTTCTATGGATGAAACAAAATATGACAGATATGCAGGTTGAGTATGATGAGCCCATTCCAATCTATTGTGATAATACAAGTGCCATTAGTATCTCAAAGAACCCAGTGATGCACTCAAAGACAAAGAATATTCCAATAAAGTATCACTTTTTATGGGAACATGTTGCAGAGAATAACATCAGAGTTGAATATGTGGGCACAAAAGAACAAGTGGTAGGCATCTTTACAAAACCTCTTCCAAGAGAAGCCTTTGAATATCTTCTTCAGAGACTTAGAGTAATTTATACTCCAAAATGAATGATTTTGAATGATTATCTTATATGTCTTAGATTTACACGAGGAAACACCATAAAGAGGACAGTTCAGGTCGGGAGATTAGTTTCGGGAAGAGTTTAGTCAGGGGGAGTATCCCCAAGATAGTTTAGTTAGGGGGAGCAGCCCCAGATATAAATATACATTTTCCATTGATGACAAAGGGGGAGAGATTTATCAAATACAAAGCACAAAGGCATGGTTCCAGGGGGAACGATGGTCACATGGGGAGCATGAGTGATATGACTTCAAAATTGCATGACATGACTTCAGTATTGCATAAGAGTGTTCCCATCAATACCAAAGGGGGATATTGTTTATTAATTGGGTTGATTGTCATTGATGTCAACCCCTGAATAAAGTCCAGTAGCGAATTCCAATCGCACAATGGTTTGGGTAATGGACCCAAGATTGTTTGATGGATAATGGTATGAGTTTTGAGATATTTGTAGGTAAGAATATTCCAGATGGATATTACATGTCATGCCATTTACGGTGGCATGTGGAACGTCACATAACTCCTCGCAGTGAGAGAGTTATGGCCATGTGAAGTTGGAGAACCCTAATGAGTCATCTAGAAGCCCAAAAAAGTCAAAGTGTCTGCAAAAGAAATTATTTAAATGATAAAGTTAATGGAGAACTCCCTAAAATAAGGAAAGTGGAATTCTACATGAAACTATAAATAAGAGGTAAGGCTCTCTCATTTAATCACACTCGAACACATTTCATATCTTTTGTTGTGTAAGGCTTATTGAAAATACTTATTGATACATATGAAGTGGAGAAAGTCTGAGGTAGCACGAAGGGTTGATGGAGAAAGTCTTGGAATTATAATGAATAATTGAAAACCCTAAGTTTTGAGGTGTATGCGGGCTAGTAGTACAGAAGGGTGCATACATACGCAGGCTACCAGTAAAGTAGGAAACGTACATACATGGGCTATCAGTATAACAGGGCACATACCTGAGGTCAAAGACATGGAAATATGAGGAGATGAAGAAGTTGAGGTTTTAGATTCTGAGAACATTCTCCCAGGAATGTCTACAGTGATCAAAAGCATCATATCTATCCACTGGGTCAAAAGGCATGTCTTATTTCTATGAATAGTTGAATTTTTATGTATGCTTGAGAAATGGTTATGGAGATTTGAGGATTCTCCCTAGAGAGACTAGTGGCTACATGGGATCTTTTGTATAACTCAGATCTACAGAAATACAATGCTAGTATAATTTATCATTGATAAATCTTGTTAGAGTTGCGACACATCTTGTATTTCTTGGAATATGGCTAAGGGTTTTTATGGTACATAATTGAGAGCTTGTATTTGTGAAGTGGTTGATTTATTGAAAGGATGAATACCATAAAGGGTTTGATGTCTGGATCATGTGAGGGATATTATACTTGTTCATGATTACACACACTTATATGACACATGAATAGAGAGAGATATAGAGATTTTGGGTAAAGGCACATGGTACAAATACAATCTGGATACAGTGACAGGTTACAAATCTATGTGAAAAAGTTACAGAGGGTTAGAAGTTTTCAAGAGAAAGAAAACCCTTCTTTTCAGAAGGCATACGCAGGATGCATAACAGTTTGGTCACGTACATACTCGAGCTGCATAATAGATAGGGCGTGTACATACGTGTGTTGCAACACTACAAGTCACGTACATGTTGTATTTTGTTGATACATGTTCAGTTCATGTATAGATTGATTACAGGTCAGTTGTACATGTTGGATGCAGGTCAGTGGTACAGGTTGATACAATTGTAAAGTGGTATATCTCACAGTGATAGTGTGACAGTGGTTCCATCATTCTACTTCTACTTCAGGGAGGTTGGACGGGGCAAGGATGGGTGGTTGTAGCCACCTTACGGTTGTAGTCAGAGAACATAGGGGGTTGTAGCCTCCTTCTGGTTGTAGCTAGATAAAAGGGGACTTGGAGGTTCCCTTAGGTTGTAGCCTAAGAAACTAGGGGTTTGGAGCCTCCTTCCAGTTTCCGCTGGAAAACAAAGGAAGTTGGTGCTTCCAATGAATGTAATTATTCAAGACATATAAGAAAAATAATTCCGTGGTTTTCTCCCACTTTGGGTTTCCATGTAAAACACTGGTGTATTGTGTATGTGTATGATTGTTCATTTGTTCATTGTTTATTTACTCTAAAAATATTGGATGATAATGCTACATTGATATACCAATTGAATTATATGGTTAAAAAGGATTAGATTTATCTATTACTGATTCACCCCCCCTCTCATTAATCCAACGCATAATCTAGAAAACGTTTCCTATGCGGTGTGGAATGAAATGAAGCCCTTGAATCTACTACCCAAGAATAAAAAATATTATCTACAGAAAGAATCAAAGCATCCTGTAACACATTACCTATTACATTTTCTTCCTGATTTTTTTCCTGTTGTCCATCTCTTTGTTTCTTTGGAGCTCTGCAGTCTTTCTTCAGATGTCCTTTCTTCCCACAATTCCAACACTCTATCTTTCCCAATATGGATTTGGATTTGCACTTCCTAGAATTACCGCGGTTTCCTCTATCGTTTTGTCTTCCCTTGTTCTCGATATCTAACACATTACCTAATGTATCACCCGTTCTTTTCCCTCGCATTTCCTCGCTAAGGATAACACCAACAACATCCTCAAATTTTAAAGTGTTTGAACCAGAGATGGAGTTACGTACAACCATGACCAAGCCGTTCCAACTTTCTGGAAATGAGCACAAGATTAGAAGAGCCATGAACTCATCATCAAAGTCCACTTTTACAAAACATAGTTTATTAGTAACCACATTAAATTCATTTAAATGATCTGCAAGAGACCCACCTTCTGACATCTTCCTATTAAATAATCTCTTCATTATAAATACCTTATTTCACGTCAAGGGTTTTTCATATAGTTTAGCCAATGCATTCATAAACTCCTTCATTGTCTTTTCTTTCTAAATATTGAAAGCCACCAATGCTTCTAGGCTTAGCCATATCATTCATAGTGCCTTTCTGTCAAGAACATCCCATTCTTTGTCCTTCATGGTCGCCGACTTCTTTGCTATTCCACCCAATGGTAGGAATAGATCCTTCTAATATAATTAATCTTCCATTTGAATATTCCATAACTGGTAGTTTTGGCCATTAAATTTCTTGACCCTAAACTTTCCATCTTCCACCACTGCTCCGACTCGAACCAGGAACCCTCTTTTCCTACGAGTTACCTTTTTCTCTGATACCAATTGTTAGAAAAACAAGATCACAGAGAAATAAAATAAAATAAAATTGTGGAAATAAAACACAAAAGATACACAATACAATAGAGACCCTGATATACGTGGTTCACCTAGTGTGGGCTACATACACCATAGAAATTGCCAGGTCCTTAATTTTTATTATCCAACAAATGAAGGGATAAAACCTACAACACACCCGTTGTAACTTCCTATTATTTATGTCACAATTTACTCTCTCATAATGCAATATTCGCAATGATATATAGCCAAAATACATTTCCCTCATAAAAGAGGGTTTCCTTCTAGGGAAAAAAACCCTAACATAATTTCTACTATCAGATCTGCGACCTTATAATGAATGGTCCAAATTTACTATGAAATTACAATATACATTTACAAGGCAATTTTTCCTTTGGGGGATTTACCCCTGAACCCTCATCAGAGAACACTCTCCCCCAAACCCCCATCGAGGGCCCGCTTACCCCCATACTCTCCAGCCTGGGGGATCGACCCCCCAAACCCCATAGGGGGGGAAACCCCCCCCTACAACTCCCTCGCATGGAGGGGTGTACAGTCTTCCGGGGTGTAAAGTCTTCATGGGGTATTAACATGGATGAAAACAAAAACCTCTGAATCAGGAAGATAATTGGGCTCCACAACCAACAACACTTTCCCATGTGTCATTGGGATTCACCCATTTATTATACATATAAATTTAGGGGGGGTTCTTAAAATTTTTCTCTGGGGCCAACTAGGCATCACTTAAAGCTAATAATTTGAATGCACAAAAGGGGTTTGAAATCACCGCAAGCCCCGTAGGCTCCAAATATCACTTAAAATTAGAAGGTTCAAATGCTCATTCAAAAGAGCCCACTTCATATAGGAAGTTGAATTATAGCCATGTTAATATGCATAAAGGATTCAAATTATCTATCATCATCTAGCTTTGAATGCATAATGTAAGTTCCAGCCAAATAAACTAAGGAAATAAATTCTAGATCCATGTAAGATATCAATGCATAAATCAATATGTAACATATTATACATTCATGAACCAATTCAAATACAAGGAAATACAATGTATTGACATAATTATAAATATAAATTCATAATAGATATGGAACACTTATATTCAAACAATATTGTCTAAGGAAATTGGCTATTGGTGAGCAATTTTTCATCCAACTGTAGGAAATCCTTTATGGATGCCACCCCTAATATGGGCTATGAGGCCATTGAGGTGAAGGAAATTGGTCTAGAACACTTAGGTCGCTCACCCAAAACAATTTGTCTTAGGTTCAACCAAATTATTTTCCACAAAAATCTCTAGGAATCCTTCCAACCAACCCAACCATGGCACTCCCTTGATACCACTATGGTATATACCCATCTCCCTCTATCACCACATTGGATAAGGAGGGGAACTATTTTATATTTTCCACTAATCTTGGTCCTTTAGGTATTTTTTAATTCCTTTTCATTTGAATTAACCTTCATTTCATGGGTTGAACTTCGCATGTAACCTTATTTGAAATATTATTAGGCCCAAATCAAAGCTGCAACTAATAGGCCATCAAGCCTCTTCAAAATATGCCCATCATGCCTCTTTTAAAGATGTTTTTGATTGAAAAAATAAGGCCATCAAGCCTCTTCCCAAAAATATCCCTATCAAACCACTTTGAAAATAAAATTTCAAAGTAAAGTAAAAGGGATTCATCCCATTCAAAGAGTCAATTTGAACCACCTATGGTCCAACTA
>JZKD02S2381912.1:890529-924684 GCA_000966675.3 Picea glauca
ACTCCATTGATGAAGTGGCTCCCAAAAGAGCTCACACCAGGGCAAACCCAGAAGGCCCATTGACAACATCAGTTCCTGATCCAGAAAAAATCATCAGCAAGGGAAAAGCTTTGCAAAGATAGGCTTCCGGATCTACAAGCGAAATTGATTCAGGTATTCCAACTGATACTCATCCTTTCCTATCTGAAAAGTCTTTGATTGAATCCCCTGCTGAAGTTCAAAATTCCCAAGAAATAAAAAGTTCATCTCATGTTTCAAAGATAGAAGAACCATCTTTTTCTTCTAATATTACTCATTCTGTCCTTGAGATTGACATCTCATCACATCCAAAAGAACATTCCTCTTCATCTTCTTTCGATTCATCAACTAGCAAACCTTCAAAAGGTGTCTTACACACTTACACAAATCTGCCTGTCCTTGAGGAAATTCTCCATGATCTGTCCTCTAAGGGTGAAGAAAACCTAGCTTCGTTGCTCAGCCAGTTTTATAAAGCCTCCTATTTCCCATCGACTTTTGAGACTACTGTTCAGGGTGAAGTGAGACAGTCATTCATTTCCAACTCAGGTAATTTATCTCCTCCATCATCTCCTCCGAGTTACTCATCCCCTCCATTATCTCCTACAAGTTCCTCATCTGTATCAACTACCAAGATTGCCATGGATGCCCCTTTGACCAGGATGGAACAGATCTTGGCAAACAAATATGCCCCACTTGTCTTGCCAAACCCCCTGTCTTCCATGCCAACGGGTGATTACCAGAAATATATGTCGAAGTTTACAGGAGCAGGGGAGTACATAGCTGAAGAACACATTGAAGCATTTTATGCTTATGCAGAAAACATAAATATTTCAGAGGAGGATGTGTGGACTAGAGTCTTCGTCCAGAGCCTGGATGGCCAAGCCCGGAAATGGTTTAAAGAGCTGCCAGCTAATTCTGTCACTGGCATCGAACAATTAGACGAAGTATTTTTGAAGCATTGGGGAGAACGAAGAGACCTGTTGTATTACATTTCAGAATTTGGAAATCTGAAGAGAGGAGATGGAGAATCGATTTCAGACTTTATCAAAAGATTCAACAAGATGTTTGGTAAGATCCCTGCAGAGATCAAACCAAGTGATGCATCAGCAAAGATCACATTCTCTGCTGCCTTTGATGCAGAGTTTTGTATTATCCTTAGGGAAAGACGATCAGCCACGCTTGCTTTAATGCAAGATGTCGCTCTCGAGGTTGAGTCTAACATCACAGCATCACATAAGCTTAAAGGAAAAAATTGGGCTGAAAAGAAGAAGTCCGTTGTTGAGCCCTCCTCTTCTTCAAATAGTAAAATGGAAAAAATGGCTAAGATGCTAGAGAGTCTTACATCAGAAATGTCGAAATTGAAAGTCCAAAATCAGCAATCAGCAAAGGCAAAAGAGCCAAATACTTTTGCCCCGAGAAATCCAAATGCTTTTCCATACAGAAGGAATAATTCACAAGTTCAAATCCTTCAAAGAGACAGAAATCCAGTTGATGATCAGAGGGTCAGACCCCCTTTTCAAAATGCAGTGCTAGATGAAGAGCAACAACCACCTCCTGATGAATTTGAAGATGTAGATGAAATAAACTGTTTTGGTGATGAGAATGAGTCTTCATTTCTGACACAGGTAGACTATGAAGAGGCTCTGATGGATCAACAAATTCAGGAAGCAAGTGTGGAAGGAGCTGTCTACCTGACAGATGATCAGAAAGGCTACAACTTAAGATCCAAGAAGACTGGCCCAAAAAAACCCATTGCTGCTCCTGTGAAGGATAAGGAAGATTCTGCTTCTGTGAAAAGTAAAGAGGTTGCTTCCAATCAACCTCAAGCTCCTGAAAAACAAAACCCCCCTCCAGCAAAACAGCAGAAGAAACAAATTTAGCCTCCAGTCAAGGAACATGTCAGCTTAAAGGCTCCTTCCCACGAGGTAAAGGTTTCATACAGACAATCCCTTTCTTTCAATTTTGAATTTGAAATTCAAAAGGTTAAGATACCCATGCCTCTAACTGAACTCATGAAGAATGAAGCCTTTAAAACAACCATCTTAAAATCTCTTGAGCCTAAGACATCTCCGTCAGATGATTTCGTTAATTTAAAAGATGATAAGCCTAAGGTGACCATAGGGCCCATGATAGAAGACTGTGATGATTCTTGTCCACCATTTTACATATCATTAAACGTTCATGACAAAATCCTTCATAATTGTCTGCTTGATTTCGGGGCATCACATAACCTTATGCCAAAGGCTGTGATGGATGAGCTCGGTCTCGAAGTCACCAAACCATACCAAGATCTTTTCTCCGTTGATTCCAGAAAGGTCAGATGTCTCGGTCTCATTAAAGACATGGTCATTAACCTTGCTCAATTACCAATGAGGAGCATGGTTATGGACATGGTGGTTGCTGATATTCCACCTAAGTTCGGGCTGCTTTTGTCTCGTTCATGGGGGAAAAGACTAGGAGGTACATTGCAGATGGATCTATCCTATGCTACGATTCCAGTGTTTGGTGGGGAGATGAAAAGACTTTACAGGGAAAACCAACTTGCTTATATCATCAGCGATGGAAAGAATTTCGTCAATCATCCTATCTATGCTGTGGATACGGATTTTGGCTCATGCATCCTTCAGATTGATGATGGTCAATCAACTCCTATGCAGCTCATGAAGCCTATTGAACAGCAGGCTGAAGGTGAAAACATTGCAGTCTGGACTATGTACTTCGATGGGGCCAGCACTAGAGACTCAGTAGGTGCTTGAGTAGTGCTGATCTCACCTACAAAAGAGACCATATCACTGTCTTTCAAGCTTGACTTCAGAACCACAAATAACATAGCAGAGTATGAGGCTCTGCTGTTGGGATTAAATTCAACAAAGGAGATGGGGATAAAAGGTTTGAAGGTATTGGGAGACGCAGACCTCATCGTACAGTAGGTAAACAGTACATTTCAAGCTAAGCATGTCAGATTAAAAGCTTACAGAGACGAGGTATGGAAGCTGCGTGAGTCTTTTTCTGTTTTCAAAATCTCATACATACCAAGGGATATGAATCAGCTCGCTGATTCTCTTTCTGTTTCAACCAACACATTCATTCCTCCCATGCCTCCTAAGCTCAACTATGAGATTCAAGTAAAATATCGACCCTCCTTACCTGATAATGTCAAATATTGGAAAGTCTTTGAGGATGATGATGAACTCAACAGATTTCTCCAAGTGGTCGATGAGTTTTCTGATTTGCACATTGATCAGCAGAATCTTAATGAAGAAGAGTCACAAGAGCCTGAGCTAAAGAAGAAGCTGGGCAAGCACGACATTATTCAGTTGCCAAACAATTATAGACCCCAAGGTTTGGTGCCATTGGAGAGGCTGTTCGATCAGAACGATGTCCCTTACCAGCCAGAAAAAAAGGAGAAAGATCCAGCTGTTCAAGAGCATGATATAGGAGGTAAAATCCATCCCAAGTTTATTAATTTGTCTTCTAAATTGACTGCTGATGAAAGGTCAAATTACTGTATCATTTTGAAGGAATTTTCCGATGTGTTTGCTTGGAAATATAGTGATTTAAAGACTTATGATCCCGATGTTATTCAGCATAAGATACCTCCTGAAAAAGACACTATTCCTTTCAAGCAAAAACTCAGGCCTATCAGTCCTCTTCTGCTTCCAGTGATTGAGAAAGAAATTAAAAAACTCCTAGATTCCAAGATCATAGTTCCCCTGAGATATTCCAAATGGATTGCCAACCTGGTGATCGTAAGGAAGAAGAATGGTGAGGTCAGATTGTGTGTAGATTTCAGAAATCTAAACAAATGCTCTAAAAAGGACAATTATCCTCTTCCTAAGATGGAACACTTGCTACAGAGGATTTCAGGGGCAAAGGTCATGTCTTTTCTTGATGGCTTTTCCGGTTACAATCAGGTTGCTGTCCATCCTGATGATCGGGAGAAGACTGCGTTTATGACTCCTAGGGGGACCTTCATGTACTCCAAGATGCCCTTTGGATTAATGAACGCTGGGTCCACATTCCAAAGGGCCATGGATATAGCATTTGTGGGAGAAAAGGATAAGTTTGTCCTCATATACCTTGATGACATTACAGTATATTCCAGCAGCCACGAGGAGCATCTGAAACATCTGAAAAGAGTATTCTTAAAATGTAGACAGTTCGGGATCTCATTGAATCCCAATAAATCCCAGTTTTCTCTAAGAAAGGGTAAACTCTTGGGACACATTGTCTCGGCCGAAGGTGTGATGATTGATCCAGAACGAGTGGAGGCAATTCAAAAGCTGTCATTGCCAAGGTCAAAGAAGGACATTCAGTCACTGCTTGGTAAGATAAATTTAGTCAGAAGGTTTGTGCCCAATTTTGCTGAATTAGTCAAACACATAACTTGCATGTTGAAAAAGGGGGCTGAGATAAAATGGATAGACAACGCAAAAAACTCTTTTCAGAATATCAAGCAAGCGATCATCGAGTCTCCGATTCTGATCAACCCAGATTACAGTAAGATTTTTTATATCTTTTCCTTTGTCTCCTATGACACAGTGGCAACAATCCTGCTCCAGAAAGATGAGGAAAATTTTGATCATCCCGTGGAATTCTTTAGCAAGACACTCAGGGATGCTGAGCTGAGGTATGACCCGATCGAGAAACAAGCATATGCTCTCATAAAAGCTTTAAAATCATTCAGAATTTATATCCTTCATTCAAAGGTCATCGCATATGTTCCTTCTTCTTCTGTTAAAGATGTTTTGACTCAACCGGATATTGACGGAAAGCGGGCGAGATGGATTGAAAAGATGATCGAGTTCAACATTGAAGTAAAGCCTACCAAATTGGTCAAAGGTCAGGGCCTTGCCAAGATTTTAGCAGAGGAAAATCATAAGCTGCTGGATATTAATTTTATAGCAGAAATTTCAGAAAATTCTCAGACAGAGTTGGCAGCGGAAGAACAGCAGGACAATCAGCAAGTGTCAGAACACTTGTCCTCCTGTGAATGGTATGCTGGCATCATACATTTTCTACAAAAGCTTGAAGTTCCTCCTGAACTCAGTTTGACTCAAGCTTGAGCTCTCAAGCTCAGAGCTATCAAATTCTGCATTTGTAATAATCTGCTATATTGGAGGGACCCTGCCGGCCTGCTTCTCAGGTGTCTAGATAAAGAGGAGGCTGTCAAGGTGACACATCAGTTTCATTCAGCCGTTTGTGGTGGCCATCATTACTGGAAGACTACCGCCCATAAGATCTTGAGGGCCAGATATTATTGGCCTTTCCTTTTTGCAGATGTGTGTGCATTTGTCAAATCTTGTGACAAATGCCAAATATTCACCGGTAAGAAACAGTTGAAATCTTTACCCCTGAGACCTATTGTGGTAAATGGCCCTTTCCAGCAGTGGGGTTTAGATTTCATCGGTGAAATAAATCCTTCATCCAGTGGTCAGCACAAGTGGATTTTGGTAGCCACTGATTATTTCACAAAGTGGATAGAGGCGATCCCTACCCGGAATGCTACACACCAGGTAGTCACGAAGTTCCTTTATGAAAATATTCTGAGCAGATTTGGATGTCCCAAGAGGCTGGTGGCAGATAATGCAGTAGTGTTTAAATCAGAAGCATTGGTAGACATGTGCGAGTCAATGGGCATACAGTTGGTACACTCCACTCCCTACTATCCTCAAGGTAATGGCTTGGCTGAATCGTCAAATAAGAGTTTGATCAAAATCATAAGAAAAATGTTAGAAGATAATAAAAAGATTTGGGATTCCAAACTGAAATTTGCTCTGTGGGAAGACAGAGTAACCATTAAAAAGTCTATAGGAACTTCCCCATTTAAGTTGGCTTATGGGACTGATGCTATCTTTCCTGTTCAGTTAGTGTTGCCTGTGGCTAAGTTCTTTAAGGAAGAGTAGACTGAGCAAAATGACATGGTAAGAAGAATGCTGGATTTGGTGGAACTGCAGCAAGCTCACAAACAGTTAGTGGACAGATCAGAAGCACATCAAATGCAGATCAAAATGACATTTGACAGAAAGGCGAAGATGGGCAGTTTTCAGATTGGTGACTGGGTTCTGAAGTGGGATTCTCTTCAATAGGAGAAAGGCAAGCATGGCAAGTTCGATTCCTTGTGGACAGGCCCTTTTATGATTACTCGGGTTCAAAACAATAACACTTTCATTCTGCAGAATCTGGATGGTGAGGAAGTGTTCAGTGGCCCGGTAAACGGGCATTTTCTAAAGCTTTATTCCGTCTAAGGCTGTAGAGCCTAGACATTGTAATGGTAGTCTTAGTTTTTACTTTTCAATAACTCCATGCCCAATGGAAACACTAGCAGATAGTTTAGTTTTTAGGTCCTTTTTCAGGAAAGGCATTGATTCTACAGTTCTTGAAACCTCACAGGGAGGTGTTCATCCCCAATAGGAGACAGGATTTACGAGATTAGTCTAGGGAAATTTCTACATATAAATTCCAGACTAGATGTAGACCAACAAAATCAAGTAGTAAATGTCCTTAAAGAACAATCAGGGGCATTCGCCTGGGAATACACTGACATGAAGGGTATACACCCTGACACATGCATTCATCACATATATACCCAGGGGGAAGTAACACCTGTTAGGCAACCCCAGAGAAGGATGAACCCGACACTCAAGGATATAGTAAAAGAGGAGATACAAAAGTTATTGAATGTCATATTTATTTGCCCCATCTCCGACAGTAAATGGGTATCCTCGCTTGTAGTGGTTCCAAAGAAAGTAACTGGGAAATGGATAATTTGTGTTGATTTCCAGGAGATTAACAAGGCCACTCTGAAGAAGTCTTGGATACCCTTTCAGGAAAGAAATACTTCTCCTTTTTAGATCGATATAGTGGGTACAATCAAATTCTCATAACACCTGAGGATCAGGACAAGAATACCTTCACTTGTCCTTGGGGCACCTATGCCTATAGGGTCTTACCATTTGGATTGTGTAATTCTCCTGCCACATTTCAACGAGCAGTACTAGGGATATTTGCTGATATTATTCATGATTGTGTGGAGGTATACATGGATGACTTTAAAGTATATGGAAATACTTACCAGGAAGCCTTAGGTAATTTAGAAAACGTCCTTATCAGATGCCAAGAAATGAACCTGTCCTTAAGTCATGAAAAATGTAAATTTTTTTTGATTGAAGGAGTGGTCTTAGGACATCACGTTTCATATGAAGGGATTAAAGTCGATCCTGCTAATATTGAGGTCATCGTCAGAATTCCACCCCACAAGACTCAAAAAGAGGTGAGAATATTTCTTGGACATGCTGGATACTATCGATGATTTATTGAAAATTTCACAAAGATTGCTACACCAATGTTTGGATTGTTAAAAAACGATGTTGATTTTCTTTGGACTGAGAAGTGTCAAACCGCCTTTGAAACTCTGAAAGATAAGTTTTTTGTGGCACCAATTCTTAGGGGGCCCAATTGGGCTCTTCCATTTCACATATCCATTGATGCCTCCGATACTACAGTAGGAGGAATATTAGGACATAAACAAGACCAAGAATCCTATGCCATTTATTTTGTGAGAAAGAACTTGTCCCCTGCCGAGTTAAACTATACAGTTACTGAAAAGGAATTCTTGGCAGTAGTTCATGCTATCAATAAATTTTGCCACTACATCATAGGTTATGAAGTATTTGTACATACATATCACTCTGCCATTATATTTCTCATGAATAAACCCATTACTAATGGCCGAGTGACTAGGTGGCTCTTGCTACTGTGAGAGTTCAATATCATCGTCCTTGACCGACATGGAAAGGAGAATTTGGTAGATGATTTTATTTCACGCATAAAAAATGAGGATGATGATATTCCCGTTGATGATAGTTTCCCAGATGAACATCTTTTTTCCCTTTCTGTAAATACCACATGGTTTGCAGATATGGAAAACTATTTGGCTACTAGGAAGTTACCATCTCATTTGTCACCTCATGAAAAGCGTAGAATTATTACGCAAAGCGCCAACCACTCTTGGGTTGGACATGACATTTTCATACTGGTCCAGACTTGATTATTCATAGATGTGTCTGAGAAGATGAGATACCAGAAATCCTATGAAGTTTTCATGATGGACCATGTGGTGGGAATTTTATGAAAAATGTACAACATATAAGGTGTTACATTCAGGTTACTATTGGCCTAGAAGTTTTAAGGATTATGCCAAGTATGTGAGGAGTTGTGATAACTATCAAAGGATAGGAAGATCCACGTCAACTGATGAAATGCCCTTGTGTGCCCAAGTTATGATAGAAAATTTTGAGAAATGGGCCCTTAACTTTGTAGGACCAATTTCACCCATGTCTCATAAGAAAAATTATATTTTGGTTTGTACAGATTATGTCACCAAGTGGGTAAAAGAAAAATCCCTATTCAGGGCTATCAAAAAATCTGTTGTCGAATTCATTTATGAAGACATCTTTACCCGCTTTGGTGTTCCTCATGAAATTGTTACAGACAAAGGTACTCAATTCACTTCCAAGCTGACGAGAGAATTAATGGAGAAATATGGGATCAAGCACTGCAATTCTTCTCCATATCACCCACAAGCTAATGGCCAGGTAGAGTCCACAATTTTTTTTCTGGAAGCTATCTTAACCAAGAATGTTCAATTGCATCATCGAGATTGGGATGATAGGCTTCCAAAATCTTTGTGGGAATATCAAACCACCTGGAGAAACACCATTGGGCATACCCCTTATGAGCTAGTGTATGGGAAACAAGTACTTATACCAATAGAATTCCAAGTAAGGACCTTCTGTATTGCCGCATAATTGGGATTAAAATTAGATGAGGCTCAGAAACAACGAGCCCTAAATTAAATGAGTTGGATGAGATTAGGAAAGATGTTATCCAACGAACAATATTAGTCCAAAACCAGAGGCGCAAGTGGCATGACAATTTTATTAAGAAGAAATACTTCCAACCTGGGGATTGGGCTTTGTTGTTTGAATCCTGATTTAAAAATTTCAAAGGAAAACTTACCACTCGGTGGTTGGGTCCTTATGAGGTAGTCATTGTGTATGACAATGGGGTTGTTAAAATAAAAACAATTGACGATGGACAAGTCTCCTTATTAGTAAATGGACACCGACTCAAACTTTATCACATACCCATTTCCAAAGAATATTTTCTATATTTCATGTCAGATGACAAGGCATTGGCCTTAGTATATTGGGAAGTTCCCCCTTATTCTTGAATGTTTTTCTAAATTTTTGACTATATATATGTAAATAATTTTGAAGTATGTTAATAGACAATTCTAGAGATTTTTGTAGCTGGTATTTATTTCACCAGTAGTAGACAATTTCAAGGAGACATAAAGGGAAGTATTTTCCTTCAAAATATTGCTATATTTAAACCTTGTTGTCTGCTAAGCATCAATTGAATAATGACTTGCGGTAATTAACCACATTTTTGCAAATATTTCCATCTTTTTCTCAAGGCATATTTAATGGCAGTTGCTCTTAAACCTTAACCACAAGAGGAAATAAGGAAGTGATACCTTGACCATCAAACTTAGAGGTTACTCATACAGTTTCCCCAAGAACCCTGAGTAAGTGAGTAAAGTATCTTTATTAAAGAGTAGCAAGGAGGTATGATTAGCAGTTAGCCATGGAAACATCACAATAACTTAAAAGAAATAAGAAAGTGAGTTGATGATGTAGGAGCATCACTCCACCTCAACAACGTGCCAACATTCCAGCACATCAAAATCGCATTAAAGGAAGGGAGAGGCACCAACCCTCTCATTTTCCCCTCATTTTAAAATTCAATTTGTATTAAATGCAATTAAATGTTGTAAGGATGGAAGAGACAAATCAATGCCTTTGTGCGGGCAGAAGATAATGTCATCTTTAATGGTTGAGAGGTTGATGAGATCTAGATCCGATTCAGACTAGATGGCCATTGAATGTAATTCAATGTAATTAATGAGAGTTAGGTAGCTTGGAGGAAAAGGCTTGAGGATCCCCTCTTTTGAAAAATATATTTGTATATAGATTCATTAGATAAGAACATATATGAAGAGTAGAGGAGAAGGAGAGGAGAGAGTTGAGACTCTGTTGTAGTCCAAGCTTTTGTACACATTGTAAACAAACATTCATGTTAATACAAAAGAGTATTTTTTCCTGCACATGGTTTTGTTTATATTGTGTTTTATGAATGCTATTTGCGTGTATATGAATATATATTGTAGATTCTTGGGATAGATTTCATCTGTAGGGATAGATAAAAGTATTTATCTGTGAGTTTGCTAGAATTGTTTCTAGGTTCTTTAGGATGTGCAAGGAGTGCACAAAAAAGTATTGAAACTATGTAGCCAGTGCAAAGAGTGAGAATCTAAACTCTTTAGATTTAGAGAATAACGTGCCAGGAGGGCACACCAGAGGAATTCACAGAATCAAAAGGAGATCCTCAAGGTTGTTGAACACCTTGGAGGAGAAAACAAAATTACTAGAGATTTTGTAGAGCTCTGCCAGGTGGGAATCAAGAAGGTGCAAGTGTGCACACGGAGTACTCTCTGTCGAGTTCAAGGAGAAGAGTATCAGAGGAAGATACTCATAGAGTTGCTGAACACTCTGTTGAATATCTCTGCAAGAGTGCATTGAGCGGATGTAGGAGATGCATCAGAGAACCCGAGGAAGAGTTTGGGGTTCAGGAGGAAGACATGTGCAAGGAGTGTACTAGGCCAACACTCAGAAAAAGCGTTGAAAGAAATCCATATGAAGGCCAGTCAAGCACAAGGAGTGCGCCAGCGATAGAGTATTTCCACTTTACCATCTCAGGAGGTCAAGCGTAAAGTGTGCTAGGAGGGCACCAAAATTATTCTAAGGGAGCAGAGGGTCGAGTCCCTTGGAAGGCCGACTGATTTCTCAGCTTGAGAGAGATGGTGCATAGTTGCACGCAGAGCACAAGTGTGTTCCAGGGAGAGGTTAAAACCCATTGAAAAAATCTAAAGAGGAGGAGTGACAACTGTCATCATATGAGTTGGAAGGGGGAGATCTGGATCATTTGAATTCATGTCTAGAAACCTAGAAGAGCACGCACAAGGATACCATATCCCATATTTCGGATCTGGGCAAGAAGGAACCACAACCGTTGGATCCAGAGGTAAGTGCATGGGACTTAAACCCTTTTAAGTGCATGGGAGAGTAGGATAACAAAAGTCCCAAAGTCCTGAAA
Organism: Picea glauca; assembly: GCA_000966675.3. Taxonomy (NCBI): domain Eukaryota; kingdom Viridiplantae; phylum Streptophyta; class Pinopsida; order Pinales; family Pinaceae; genus Picea; species Picea glauca. Next base: position 901,768 of record JZKD02S2381912.1, read on the forward strand.
CCAGCCAGGACCATCCATCATCAAGGTTGACAAATGGGGGAAGATCTGAGAGTTCGCGGGAAGAGCTTCGGATAAATTGTGTGGAGAAAACACCATTTTTGCCGTAAGTCATGAAGAGCGAAGTCATCCTACCCATCGATGCTGGGAAGGGCATGTGGCATAGATCCATGGAATTCAGAGGAATAACCATTTGGAGAAAAGGCAAGGAGGAGAAAACTCGAAGATCTAGGAGCCAAAGCAATCAGGGTCGTCCATTGAGGTAGGACACACAACATTAGATCAATGCTTCACTGATTCGCTAATTGGTAAATCTAGAGGTAGGAGAAGTGAAAACTCATGAAGTTTGAATTCGTGAGGTCATCAAGGCTGTCCATGAAAAGGGAACACTTGGCAGAAGATCTTCTAGTCTGGAGATTCAGTGCTCCGGGGGTTTTTGTGGGGAAGTGTTTCAGAAATTCCTGAAGCACTGGAGCCTAAATAGTTGAGGGCCACTGATCACAAAGGAGAATGTGGACCATAGATCTAGTCCTGGAGAATTTTTCGATTCAGATATTAGGTGAAAGGGAGCAAGCAACTTGCAAAAGATCTGAAGCACGAAGTTACAAAGGGAGATGGCCCACAGTCGTAGTTCATGGTCATGTGAAAGGAAGGGGCTTAACCAAAGAAGCTAGCACCCACAACATTGATATTTGAATAATGCTAAGGAGAGGGTACATAGGTTTCACAGGACCTGCGCCTTAGGAAAAAAAGAGGACCTATACAAGTTGATTTGGTTTCAAGCAGGAGCCCAAATAGTCGATCCGGATTAGTAGATTGAAAGATCCTAGACTGGGAGCTCAAGCATACCTTTGGATGGAAGGGGGTGTGCATCAGAGTGGTATCAGAGTAAGTTTTTGTCTGTATATTTCAAGCGAAGGAGAAGATGGATATGCTCTCAGTTGCAGAGTGAACAACAAACTTTCCAGGAGGGCAGGTAGAAGGTTAAGATGGCTATTGAAGGCCATGGACGTGGTTAGCGAGAAGGCCACCAATAGAAAAAAAAAAGATGATATAGACAAAGAGCTCAGGGAGATAAGAGCAGAAATGGATAGGCTAGCATTGAAGATGCAATAGGAGGCAAAGGTACACTCGAGGTACGAATGGCCTTTGAATAAGAAGGTAAAATGGCATGTTTATAAGTTGTTGGCCAGAAGGAAATAACAAATGATGAGAAGGTGGCTGAGGTATGTTGAAACCTCAGTGACACAGAAGAGGAGAAGGTTTTCATTTGTGAGCCAGATGTAGGAGAAAACCTCGATGATGAGGAGAAGCGATCAAGGAGAGATCTCATAGATTTCAAGGAGGGAAATGAGATGAGATCATTGGAGGATCTCATAGACTGCCAGGAGGGAAGAAGAGAAATACCATATTATCAGGTGGGCATGGGAGAAGAGAGGAGACTATATAAAAGTCTCATGAACTCAACTGAGAGTTCATATCAGCAAGGAGAGTTGATGGAGGAGGATCAGAAATGCATTCTGATCATTGGAGGAATTGAGGTATTCCTGCCACATAGCCCAATTGAGGCTAGAGTATGTGTTGCAGATGAAACAATAGAAGAAAGAAAACCAACAGTGGCTATCATAGAGGAGGAGAAGGATTAGACACTGATGTTTGCACCAACAGAGAAAGAGGAGCATACAGTTAAGATGCTCACTCCATGGGAGATGGAGTTGAATATGTTGGAGGATTGGTTGGAAAATCTAGAACTAGAATATGGATGCCATGAGATAGCCATTCTAGAGAAGACATGCTATCATGAGGAGAAACAGGATGAAGCTAGAGCTGAACTAGCACAAGGAGAACTGGTATAAAAAAATCTGTCATAGGAATAAGTTGTACAACAACTCGATGATGAGATTGAAGAAATGGATTCTACAGCAGGGTGGCAAGCTAAGGCCATAGGAGATGAAGGAATCAAGGGATATCAGTTTGATCTACCCATTGATAAGGAGGAGATGCAACAAAGAAATACACATGGAAGAAGAAGCTATCCAAGATAACAATTGGAAGAGGTGACTGATGAAATAAGGAGGCTGATGTTGAGGTCAACACAAAAAGATGTCAGTAGGAAGAAGTTGAGCAGAAGGAAGCCTGAAAGAGCATCAAGGAAGAAACAATAGCAACAAAGCAATGGAGCAGGAGGACAACTCCAAAGGATATTTTGGGATCTAGAATGACTTGAACAGAGCTGGGAAGCTCATGAGCAGGAGCTCATGATTTTTTCACAGCATTGGAGTATGATGTAGGAGCATCACTCCACCTCAGAAACCCACAATCATTCCAGCACATCAAAAGTGCATTCAAGGAAGGGAGAGGCACCAACCCTCTCATTTTTCCCTCATTTTAAAATTTACTTTGTATTAAATGCAATTAAATGTTGTAAGGTTGGAAGAGCCAAATTGATTCCTTTGTGTAGGCAGGAGATAATGCTGTCTTTAATGGTTGACAGGTTGATGAGATCTAGATCCGATTTGGACTAGATGGCCATTGAATGAAATTCAATGTAATTAATGAGAGTTAGGTAGCTTGGAGGAAAAGGCTCGAGGAGCCCCTCTTTTGAAAAATATTTTTGTATTTTTCTTTATCTTGAGTTTTATGAATTTTATCTGTGTGTATATGAATATATATTGTATATGCTTGGGATAGATTTCTTCTGCAGGGATAGATAGAATTCTCTATCTGTGAGTTTGTTGGAATTGTTTATGGGTTCTTTAGGCCGTGCAAGGAGTGCACAATAGAGTATTGAAAGTCTGTATCCAATTTAAGGAGTGATCATATGAACTCTTTCAAGTCAGAGAAGAACGTGCCATGAGGGAACAACAGAGGAATTCATAGACTCAAAAGGGGAGCCTCAAGGTTGCTGAACACATTGGAGGAGAAAACAAAATTACTAAAGATTCTGTAGAGATTTTCCAGGTGGGCATTGAGTAGGTGTAAGTGTGCACAAGGAGAACTCTCTGTCGAGTTCAAGGAGAAGAGTATAAAAGGAAGATACTCACAGAGTTTTTGAACACTCTGTCTAATAGCTATGCAAGAGTGCATTGAGAGGATGTAGGAGATGCATCAGAGAACCTAAGGAAGATTTTAGGGTTCAGGAGGAATACCTATGCAAGGAGTGCACCGGGTCAACACTCAAACAAATCATTGAAAGAAAACCATCTGAAGGCCAGTCAAGTGCAAGGAGTGTGCCAGTGGTAGAGTAGTTCCACTTTACCAGCTCAGGAGGTCGAGCGTATAGTGTGCCAGGAGGGATCCAAATTTCTTCTGAGGAAGCAGAGGGTCGAGTCTCTTAGAAGGCTGAGCGATTTCTCAGCTCGGGAGAGACAGTGCAAAGTTTCACGCAGAGTACAACTATGCACCAGGATGAGGTTAAAACCCATTGAAAAAATATCAGGAGGAGGAGCGACAACTGTCGTCAGATCAACTGCAAGGGGGAGATCTGGACCATTGGAATTCACGTCTAGATACCCAGAAGAGCGTGTAGGAGGAGAAAATATCCCATTCGTCAGATCTGGGCAATAAGGACCCACAATCGTTGGATCCAGAATTAAGTTCACAAGACTTAAACGATTTTAAGTGCACAAGAGAGAGGGATAACATAAGTCCCGAAGTCTGAAAACCATCTGGGACCGTCCATCGTCAAGGTTGATAGGTGGCGGAATATCTGAGAGTTCGTAGGAAGATATTCGAAGAAATTGCATGGAGAAAACACTGTTTCTATCTAAAGTCATGAAGAGAGAAGTCATCCTAGTCGTTGGTGCTGGAAAGGGCATGTGGCAAAGATCCACGGACTTTAGAGGAAGAAACCTTCATAGAAAAGGGAAGGAGGAGAACACTCAAAGAGCTGGGAGCTGAAGAAATCTTGGCCATCCATTGAGATAGGACACGTGGCATTAGATCAACGTTTCACTGATTCGCTAATCGAGAAATCCAGAGGTAGGAGAAGTGAAGACTCGCAAAGTCCAAAGTTGCGAGGTCATTGTTAAATTAGGAGATTGATTTCTTATGCAGATTAATTCTTTTATTTTCTTCAACACTTTGATTCCATATTAATACACTTCAACAATACCAAATCATACCAAATAGCAATAACTATGTAGATACATAAGCATGCACATCAAGAACACATATCCCCTGGGGAAACCCTGTACAAGGAGAAAAACCCTAGCAAACGATATTCCTTTATTGCATTAATAATGTAATATCACTAACAAATATCCGCCATGAATGTTCTTCTCTTAAATATCTTGCCAAGATCACTCTGACCTGACAAAGACCTAAGATACCTTGCTGAAATACACCTCTGATATGCTGCCTCTATTGTTGATATACATCACTGATATGCTACTGATATATGCCTCTGATATGCAACCTCTATTGCTGATATACAACACTGATATTCTTATTTGGTATGCTGCCTCTTTTGTATGCATCACTGATATGATTCTTTGGTATGCTTCCTCTTTATCACTGATATGCACCTCTATTGCTTCACCCTTAACCTGCATTTCAAAACTGTGTTGAAGAGAGGGGTTGACCTCTGCTTATATAGGATGAAGAGGAAAAGTGTATGGCTCGAAATAGTAACTTGTTTGCATGCTTTAATCATAACTCAACTTCATACTTTAGTTCGAACTTAGAAATAGACTTGAGAGTGGTATACTTTAGTTCGAAAATAGAACTAGACTTGAGACTTCAGTTACAACTCAACATTACACTTTAGTTCGAAAATAGAACTAGACTTGAGACTGGTATACTTTAGTTAGAAAATAGAACTAGACTTGAGACTGGTATACTTTAGTTAGAAAATAGAACTAGACTTGAGACTGGTATACTTTAGTTAGAAAATAGAAATAGACTTGAGACTTCAGTTACAACTCAACATTACACTTTAGTTCGAAAATAGAACTAGACTTAAGACTTCAGTTACAACTCAACATTACACTTTAGTTCGAAAATGTAAATAGACTTGATACTTCAATTGCAACTCAGAATTACACTTTAGTTCGAAAATAGAACTAGACTTGATACTTCAGTTACAACTCATCATTACACTTTAGTTTAAAAATAGAACTAGACTTGAGACTTTAGTTACAACTCGACTCTTTACAAGGCAATTCGAAATTCTCTTCATGGTGGATAATGTTACATGTGCCAATGCACTAGATCAATACATTTATATTATTTTCAATATTAGGAATATCATTCATTTCTAGCTCATAGGAATTTTATATTCAACCTAACTTTTGCTATATGCCTTGACTTTTTCTCATGGATCACAAGGTTTGACTAGGATCATAGAGGTTGTACATTCCCCCTGACATTTTCACTAGTCTTTCTATGCTCACAGAGGTTGTACGTTCCCCCTAACGTTTGCACTAGACTTTCTATGCTCACAGAGGTTATACGTTCCCCCTGAATTTTGCATTAGACTCACATAGTATCTCATTTGTCCTAACTTTTGGTTTGAATCACAGAGATTGTACGTTCCCCTTGGATTTTGTCAATACCTCATAAGACTGGTTGATTCTCCAAATATCCCTAGCTAGCCTCAGGGTGGCCCATATGGCCTGTCATTGGAGAATGACTGTCGATGTTTCCAAATTTAACACTCGCTCTCAACGAGGGAGTCATTCTCAGCCACACCAAGCTTGCCTCTTAGATGCACAAACTGTCTCAAGGTCAGAGGCTTGGTCAGGATATCAACTACCTTCTCGCTCATGGCTATGTACTGTAAATTTACAGTTTTTCTCTGAACCAAGTCTCAGATGTAGTGGTACCTCATGTCAATATGTTTTGACCTGTCGTGAAATACCAGGTTCTTTGTTAATTTTATGCAACTTTTATTATCACAGTGAACCACTGTCGTCTCGATCTTATCACAAAACAACCCAAAAATCAATTTTCTGAGCCATACTGCTTCCTTGATAGAATCACTTGATGCGATCTACTCAGCCTCTGTTGTACTCTATGCAATGGATCCATGCTTCCATCTTGACCAAGAGATCATAGCGGATCCTAAACTGAAGCAGTATCCAGAAGTATTCTTCTGATCCACTAAGCTTCCTGCCCAGTCAACATCTACATACCCATGAAAAAATAAACCACCATTGGATGTATATCTCAGACCATATGTAATGGTACCTATGAGATATCTCAAGATGTGATTTGTTGCCACCCAGTGTCTCTGTCTCGGTTCAGTCATGAATTGACTCATTGCAATCACTGTATAGCATATATCTGGCCTAGTGTGGATCATGTACATCAATGATCCAATCAGCTGCCTATACATGGTGGGATCCACCAAATCTGAACCTGTATTAGAATCATGCAGCTTCCTCAGGTTGGTAATCATCGGAGTAGACATGGAATTTCAATCCATCATACCAAACCTCTTTAGTACATCCACTATGTATTTTCCTTGTGCCAGAAATATCTCGCCCTGTCCTTTCCATACTTCCAATCTTATGAATTAATGCATCAAGCCTAAGTCTTTCATCTTGAATTTTGAGGTTAGCTTCCTCTTACACTAGGCTATTAGCCATTAATATCCTGTTAGAAAGAGATCATCAACATATAGGATTAGTATAACAGGTTGGTTACCTCTTACCTTGAAGTACAAATTTGCATCAACATCACTTTTTTGAAATCCCAGGATTTTAAGAAAGCCATCAATCCCGTCATACCAAAATCTGGGAGCCTTCTTAAGACCATACAAGGCCTTCCTTAGATTTCATACACGAGTGACTTTGTTATGCAGTACAAAACCATCTAGTTGTTCCACAAAGACCTCCTATTCAATCTTTCCATTCAAGAATGTTGTTTTTACATCCATCTGATGTAGTTTCCAACCAAGAATGGAGCTAAAGAAATAATAGTTCGAATGGAGGTATACCTGGCTACAGGGGAAAAAGTCTCTTCCTTCTTTCTAAGTGAAGCCTCTGGCTACAAATATTGCTTTGAAATTTTCCACACTTCCATCAGCTGCATGTTTGATCTTATAGATCCATTTGGAAAAAACCATTGATTTGTCTTTTGGCCTCGACACAATGTCCCAAACATTATTCTTTATAATAGACCTATATTCCTCAAGCATCGAATCCTTCCATATGTGTAATTTATCTACTTCTTCAAATGAAGAAGGTTCAACATCACTAATGTTTCTCATCAATGAAACATAGACTCCAAACCTACGAGGCCTCTTCCTTTCCCTGAAAGTTCCTTTGGGAGAACCTATCCTTTCTGCTTCCCGCACTATTTCTTTAAGCCACCCTGGCTTCCTTTTGGCTCGAGGTTCTTCAAGAGTTATTTCTAACACTTTAGTAGGTTCTAGGGGCTCATTAATTGGCCCTTCATGAGGTTCCTCCCTCTGATCATCTGACTCTTCATTTTTAGAAGAGGGTGAAGGTGGTTGAACTACTTCTGATTCCTGCTGAAGCTCTATGGATTTATTAAATGCGACTTCCTCATGGAAAGTCACATCTTTGTTGTTACACATTATTTTGGTCACACCGATGATGAATTTACAAGAATATGGTTAGGCTCTCAAAATGATCTTTTTCTTGAAAAAAGTGACTATTTTCTTCCTCTACAAGACTGCGTTTTGGAAGGACGTCGCAGGCTGCATATGGTACACAGTGCAGAAATCCTTGATTTCTGCAGGCTGCTCTATAGATGGCTCGAGGGGCTTCCATAGGCTTCTATATAGGCAGGGTGCGGTGACATTTGAAAGATAAAATAAGAAAGAGGTTCATGAAGTTTCTAGAAGAGGAATCTTCTGGAATGGGAGGTGGCGTTCGTATGGTTACGATCCTACTAGTTTCTGTGATCTGGTGGGATCATCCTCATCTCTTTGAACTACTTCACCTTCTCCTATATAATGATAGGCTTCTTATGGAAAAGGTTAAGCAAGGTTAAGCAATATTGAGCAAAGAATTGCTGAAAGAATAGGCTAGATATTGTGTGAAGGATATTATCTCAGTTGATGCTTGAGGTCTCCATTTGTCCATCAAGACTTTGTGGATCATCTTCATGAAAATTTCAGAGCAAGTGTATGTGTGTGTTGGAACAAAGCACCACTGAAAGGGAAGTTGCGAAATCAAGGCAATTTGGTTGTATCTTCCACTTTTACTCAATATAATACAGTGGAATGTTTCTTTCCCATAAAATTATTCTCATTTTATTACATGACTCCTTGATCACATGTTTAAGTTTTCATTGAATCTATCATTATTGCTTTCACTTTGGTTGGTTTATGTCATTGCAGATCTGATTTCACAAGAGCACTAGAGCGAAGTAGGAACAACAAATATATAAGGAAGCGATCTCAAAGGTAAGCCATCAATTCCTTCTTTGGTAGTAAGATCAATGATTGTAACTTAGGGAAAGCGCCATGTCCTGTCTTGTTTTTTTCTAGATCCAGGTGGATCTAGGGACATTAGTTTATGTCCTCATTTACCGATTTATCCAGTAACAAAAATGGCGACTCCACTGGGGATATGACTTGATTGTGGTTTTTTGTTGGCCATTTTCTTTTAGCCTACTCTTTTTACTTGAATTCAGTCTCTGAGTCTGTGGGAGATCTATTCAAACTCTCTATGTTTGAAATTCCACTTGGATCCTTTACCCTTTTCTCAAAATTTCTTAGTTTACAAACACTTCCACACTATACCTTATACATATATTGTGGAAACCTTTGATTTCCGCACACTAGCTATTTTCTTCAGTGTGAACTTTTCGCACCCTATCTGTTTTTGGCATGCGAAAACTCTTGATTTCCGTAATGTAATATTCTCTTAGGCTGCGGCTACACCCGTGGAATTTTTTGAGTTGGGTTTTAGCCTCTGTTGATACCCAATTTTTCTTTAATCATCTTTGAGGAACTTTGTATGCCAACATTTGACTGTTTTCTGGATGTTTAACTTGTTGTTGATTGGTTTTCGGAGATCTAACACCTCTCTTAGTCATTTTTCCAGTTTTTATTTTTGATTTTTAACAACAAGGGTATAATCTCTGATTTTGTATCTGAGTGCTTGTTCGATTAAAAGTTTTTTTGATTGGATTTGAAGTTCTGGATTGTTTAGATGTTCTGGATTTATTGCTGACTGGAAAGTCATTCTGCATTTACATTTGACGAAACACTTTTTTGTCATTGTTTATTTTTATATTCATTGAAAGTTTGATTTGGGTGCTTGTTGAGTATATTATTTTTGTCGATTTCTTGTCCTTTCTTCATTCCATATCTATTTTGGTTTTCGAAAGGAAAATTAAAGGCTTTCATTATTTTATGTAATCATTCATAAAGAAAATAGTTGCATTCAAAAAATTGAAAGAGAACAAATAGAGAAATTGCATTGTTCATGATTGTTTGACATTTCATTCAAATAAAAATAATTGTATCTCATAGTTCTCATTATTCCAGAAGAATACTTTTTCCCTACTGTAGATAGAATTCACTGAACAAAAAATTTCATCATTCATATCTATGTGCACATTGTTGGGTCAAAGTCTCTCATAGCATTGGTTTCATCTCCATTTTTCCCTTTTGAGTAAACAACAACCTCTAAAATATTGTGTAATCTAAAATTTAACGAGCAAATTTTATTTTCTAGGGATCTTTTACACCAACATTAGCTAGGTTAGAGCTTTGGAATAGGCTGTGAGACACACTCTCCAAAGAACAAAACACACAATAGAATCTTGTGATAGGGAGTGTTCAAATCCATTTGCAACATTTTGTCCTGGGAAGCCCTTCTTACACAAGGGTCAAACCTGAGGTTGCATTGGGACTGACAGAGTTACTCACCCTGCTTTGTTGGTCTTGGTGTAGAGATTGCACATATTATGGGGGTCGCTTGAAGGTATACCCACAATGATGAGTGGAAGCTTCTCAAGTTTATTTCGGGCTAGATACCCTACCTTTGCACATGAATTAGACTGTTGATTGTTTCCCTAGGAATCACTATTGTTTGTGGTAACCTTAGTAGCCTATCTTCTTAGGGTCTTACACAAGGTGACTGTGGAGGGGAAAGTCTTCACGGTACCTAGAATCGATGTTGTCCAGACTCACTCGGGCTCCTTGGAGGTTATACCCATGATTATGTGTGGGAGCTTGCACCAGGGTGTAAGTTCGTTAAGCAGGTCATCAATGTAACTTTTCCACCCTAGCCCAACGCCTTCTTGTCTTGATTTTGCGATGTTGGATTTCATCACCAACTAGTGACTTCAGAATAAGAAGGTTTGTTTGTTTGGTTTGATATTTATATTTTATTAGCGAGTGTTGTTTTTTTTCGTAGTTGGCCATAGGTTTTTTCTGCAAAAGTTTTGGTTCCGCCAACATAGACCCTCTGCGCCATTCGTGCAGGGTATAGGGACTTCCCCTGGAAGACATGGGAGATTCTACCCCTCTACCCCCCCATTCATCGGAAGGCTCTCCTCAACAGAGTGAGGTCCAACACACTATAACTTCACAAGAGGAATATTCTACCTCTTTGGAAAGTTTCTGAATTATTTCCGATCCTCTAGAATCTTTCCGCATTCCTCCTGGACACGAGAGACGCATTCTTTGGCTGAATTCGTCCGAAGAACTTGTTGTTGACACCTATGGAATACCAACCGGACCCCTTTTAGGTATAGGATTCGATGATCCCTTCTGGACTACTGAGATATTTAGAAGCCCATCTCACATGGTACGAAACCTTTACGGCTCAGGGGCAGGATCAAATATACCTGCCATCCTTGAACTGCCCGAAATATCTGCTACTTACACGATACCTCTAGATCACTTTGCTAGTACCACGTGCTATCTATTCATTGGTTTAGACACACAATCCATTCCTCTCCATATGTCCCACTATGGTCCCTCATACTATGACTATTCCTATCGGGAGCATGGTGGTTAACCAGGCTCCCATTGGTACACCTCGCTCATCTAGACCTATCCCTTCTCTTTGTCTTGGGTATCGTGCTTTAAACACTTCCACTGCTATCCCTACCCAAGTTCCATCCAGAGTTCCACTTGGGCATAACACTACTATCGGTTATGTTCCCGTACCTTCCTAGGTCCTCTTTGTAGGGTCCCATCCACCTCTTCACATTGGATTTGGCCCTAGTGGTTCCAATCCAATTAGAAGCACCGATCACCTGTTCACTTCTGGTTATCAGATTTCTGCTGGAGGGAAATCTCATGCTGGGGGGAAACCTGATTTTGGGGGTCAAACTCAATTTGGGGCACCACCTCCTTTTGGAGGACAACCTCAGGTTGGGGCTTATAAAATGCAATCCGGACTGAGCACATCGGACTTGTTAGCTCACCTTTGGAGCCTTCGTGTTCAAGGAAACCCACAACCTGCTAGGGGGAAACCTTCTCAAGCTAACGTTTTTGTACCCCCTAATTACGGTCAACCATATCCAGGTTCCTTGAATCCCACTTGGGGTCCTTATGTTCAGTCTAGTGTCCCTTTTCAAGGGAATATCTCTAATCAACCCAACCCTATGGGCTACATGCCTCCATATCCTCGGCCGAATCTATTAGGAAAATCCACGTACATGCATACTGCTTATGGTCCTACTGGTATACTGAAAGGACTACCTCCTCAAAGTCACCAGTATCCTCATGTGAACAAACAACTTCCCTTTTTGGCCACTTTGGAACTACCTGATTTGTCTAGAATTTTGAATGACCCTATCCGTCATTCTCCTCATTGGCCTGTCATACAGGCCAAATTACCATCGGACATTCCTAAGTTCGATGGTAAACTAGGACAAGATCCAAATAATAATGTAATGACCTTCCACCTTTGGTGTTCATCCAACTCTTTTATGGATGACTCCATTCGATTACGTCTCTTTCAACGAACTCTCATGGGTTTGGCCACAAACTGGTATATAGAATTACCGCGAGGCTTCTTTAACGACTTCAACACCCTTTCCATGGATTTTCTTACCCATTACCAACTACCTATCCGCTACGAGACAATAACCGAGATTTTGAGTTCCTTTAAACAGTCCACTGCCACCCACATTTCTGATCATATTCATGAGTGGAGACGCAGGAGATGCTTGATCAAACTTGACCTTCCAAACCATTTATTGGTTGAGTGGTTCACTAAGTCATTCATCAATGAAATATCGCATGATATTTCTATGGGTGGCATTGTCACTGAAGAGTAGGCAATTATTCATGCTCAGTACCTAGACCTCGTTTATTCATAAATGGGGACTCTTTACGACCTACTCCCTGACGCTCCTCGCCCTTCTACCATGAACAACTCAACAACCCTGACAAATTCTCATGTTGTTGATGGTGTGATAGGTAATTTCCATGATCAACCTCAATCTACGCATGCCTCTCACACCAATCCCAAATCCCATGCTTCTAATGTTCAAACTGATCTGACTCCTACTCCTCCCACTGGTAAAACTTTGGAAGTGAACGCTATTCAATATATCCCTATCGGTAAGAATAAATCTAAAAAAGGGAAGGGTAGGAATAAGGAGGATAAAAATAACAACCCACAATTCGATAAGACCAAGACACCTCCTGCTGATGATAAGGAAAAATGCAAACCTCACTATCCTTTCCTTATCTGTGGTGATGATCACTACACGAAGACTGTCCAAGACGTGCTAAAGTCACAAAATTCATTCAAGGAACCATAAAACCTCCTACACCTGTCATTTTGTCCCAACCCTTCCCTTCTCAATAACAAGCTCAATTGGTCATTCATTGATCCAGATTTGGATCCAGGAGCTTGATGTGGCTAAAAAATGCCTAAAAATCAAAGTGCTCAGAATTCGACAAGACCAATGCCATTGCATCCGTCTCGTTCTCCTGATTCTGGACATATATCCACTTTCTCAAACGGACAATGTATGCGAGAGTTATCGCACTTTGATCGTTTTCCCAAACAGGGAAAAAGTCAACATGTCCAGTGAAACGCTGACATCAGCAGTGTTGACATGGCAGTGGAAAATTGACATGTGGTAGCAGAAGCAGTAGGGTGACTGGGTGGTGACAGGGATCCATCCAAGTTGACAAGTGGCAACCGGTGACTAGACATCTATGGCAAAATTAGACCTATGCAGTTTGGACATGTGGCAAAGTTTGGGCAAATGTGGTGGTACCACATGGCCCAGGCATGGGCAGCCACGTGGCACCCAGTCATCACACATTTGGAAAGTTCCAAAAAAATGTTTGGAGTCAATGGGTTTTGAACCCATGACCACCACCTTGAGAAATGGCCCAACACCAACACACCCACCATGTTTCTTGTTATAAGAAACACTTTTTAATTTATTTAAATTACAATACTTTGTATGGTGGTCTAAAATTATTTTAGAGCTCATGGGAATTGAACCCATGACCTCCTGAAGAAAGGCGCCAAGCTTTGGAACAACCCCAAAAAACAACGTGCCAAGGGATAAGCTTGTAATATCAAACCCCTTTTATTATGTTTAAAGCGCAAGGGAATAGTAATGGGCACATTTGAAGGGCGCGACCTCATCCATATGACCGGGTTTAGGGGGCACGCACCTATTATGGGGAGTTATGGCTATGAATTAGCCTTTGAATCTGAGAAGCTCAACCATATGACCATAAATAGGGGCGTGCACTCATCTTGGGGGGCTTATCCCTATTATTTGGCATAAAATGGGTTTTTGACCATATCTTATGGTTTTTATTGATTTTTATTAACCAGTGTTGGTTATTTGGCCATATCTTGGTGGATATTGGGCCAAATTGAGTGTCACGAAAAGTGGGATGTTGGGATTTGATCCCTCTAACTCATGGATATATAAACTAAGTCATTGAGAGGTTTTACATAAGTAAGAAGCAACAAATAATATTGAATCCAAGGTCAAGTAGTCTTGAGCAGTGCAAGTAGCTGAGCTTTGGAGGCAGTTTCCGGGAGTTCTATTACTCCATTTTTAGTGCCGTCTGTTGCGTCAGGTTTCTGAGACAGAGAAGAATACAAATAGTCAGTCAGATTCCCTATATGATGTATTTTGAATGCAGATTGTAAAGCATTGAATATTTAATAGAGAAAGCCTCCTGCACTGAAGACAAAGGCCCGGAGACGTAGGCGAGATTGCCGAACTCCGTTATCAACTTCTTGTGTACAATTGGTTGATAGTTTTCATTCTTGTGTTATCTATTATTGCTTATAATTATTCAAGTCTTGGTTGTCTTTATATTCACATGCACCGTCAGAAAAAGGTCTTGATTAAATTGAGGTTATAGTGTGTAATAGCTAAGCTTCGATTTTTGGATCAAGAGGTATTAGAGTAGGCTGACATTTGTAGGAAATATGAATATGGGAAAAAGATTGAAGAGAGCTAGACTCTAGGAGCTCGAGGAGATCAACCAATCCATGCAGCAAGAGAATGCTGAATTGCGAATATTGGTGCAGATTATTGAGGAAGACAGGGAAAGAATGTGAACGTTGATGTTGGCAATGGAAGCAAGGCGAGTTGGAGGAAGTCCTTTAGCTAGAAGCCCAAGCCCTGTTAGGGATGATGAAACTCATCCATTCCGAAGGCAATCAGATGAGGAGGATTCATATACTCCTGCTACTCCGGTTGAGGAGTAGTCGATAGGAGAGGCCCTTGGCACATTCTCTTCACCAGTAGAAAGCATTGAATACACTCCAGCCTCACCTGTAGCTGATCAGGAAGCGGAGTCCAACCATCCAGAGATAGAAGCATTTGAGAGACATACCAAAGGAGTCGGTATGAGAATTCTATCAAATTTCGGATACTAGAAGGGGCAAGGCCTTGGAAAATATGGCCAAGGTAGAGCCGAGCCGATTGAAGTGCATGAGCATCCACTCCGGGAAGGATTGGGATATGCAGGAGGATCTTCTGAGGATGAGAGTTCAGTGATTCGATGCACACACTGTCAAAAGTTCAGACATGGTGTTGACCATTGTTGGAAGTGGCATCCAGAATTGACACCAGAATGGTTTCAGACTCGGCAAGGCAAACAGGCAGCTTGAGCCAGTAGCGACGCAAACAGTGAGTCGCGAATGAAAGGTAAATAGGTTAAAAGGTATAAATCACCTTCACCCACCTTTACTGATGAGCATGCTAGAGTCATGAACCTTATTAGGAAAAATATTCCATGCATGTTTTGTAGCAACAATAAACATTGTGTTGCAGACTATTGGGAACAAAAAGTATATGGAAGAAAAATCATGGCGACAAGAAGTACGCCAAGACGTGATGACGCGACACTATAGGTAAAAAATAATCTGCTAGCAAAGTCAGTGTAGCCAGGGCAGGAATCAGAGAAATCCAAGGGGGATTCGACTCAGTCAGGGTGCGATTCCATCAAGTTTCTCAGAGCAAGAAACACTTGCTCACATTGTCAGAAGAGCGGACATTGTGAAGATATTTGTTGGAAGGTGCATCCAGAGTTGCGACGCTCAAAAAATCCTGAAGGGCTCGAGCAAAAGACTAATGCTGCAAAGGAACAAAAGGATGCTGCAAGAGGACAACAAGCAGATGCTACAAAGGAATAGAAGGACACTGCAAGAGGACAATAGGCGGATACTGCAGAGGAGTAGAGGAATGACTGTGACACTTCGTTGGCAAGAGATGGGTCGTCCGACTGGAACTGGGCAGATTTTATGCCCTATATGTAAATTGAGTCAGTGTCATTGTCTTTGATGTAATAAAAGTGATTTGATTTATGAAATCACTTATTGAGTCTAGTTAATGTTAAGTCTAGGCTGTTTTTTCATTAGTTGATTGATGTAAGGAGATAGTCAATTGTTGTAATAAGCCTTTTGGGGACCAAAAGGTTATTTAGTGGGGAGGTGTGATCCAGATTTGGATCCAGGAGCTTGATGGGGCTAAAAAATGCCTAAAAATCAAAGTGCTCAAAATTCGACAAGAATAACGCCATTGCATCCGTCTCATTCTCCCAATTCCAACCATATATCCACTTTCTCAAACAAACACTATATGCGAGAGTTATCTCACTTTGATCGTTTTCCCAAACAGGGAAAAAGTCAACAGGTCCAGTCAAATGCTGACATCAACAGTGTTGACATGGCAGTGAAAAATTGACATGTGGCAGCAGAGGTAGTAGGGTGACTAGGTGGTGACAGGGATCCATCCAAGTTGACAAGTGGCGACCAGTAAGTGGACATCTATGGAAAAATTGGACCAATGCAGTTTGGACACGTGGCAAAGTTTGGGCAAATGTGGTGGTACCACGTGGCCTAGGCATGGGTAGCCACGTGGAACCTAGTCATCACACATATGGAAAGTTCCAAAAAAATGTTTGGAGTCAATGGGTTTTGAACCCACGACCACCACCTTGAGAAATGGCCCAACACCAACACACCCACCATGTTTCTTGTTATAAGAAACACTTTTTAATTTATTTAAATTACAATACTTTGTATGGTGGTCTAAAAATATTTTAGATCTCATGGGAATCAAACCCATGACCTCCTGAAGAAAGGCGCTAAGATTTGGAGCAACCCCAACAACTAACACACCAAGGGAGAATATTGTAATATCAATCCCCTTTTATTATGTTTAAAGTGCAATGGAATAGTAATGGGCGCATTTGAAGGGCGCGACCTCATTCATATGATCGGGTTTAGGGGGCACACGCCTATTATGGGGAGTTATGGCTATGAATTAGCCTTTGAATCTGAGAAGCTCAAACATATGACCATAAATAGGGGCGGACACTCATCTTGGAGGGATTATCCCTATTATTTGGCATAAAATGGGTTTTTGAACATATCTTATGGTTTTTATTGATTTTTATTAACCAGTTTTGGTTATTTGGCCATATCTTGGTGGATATTGGGCCAAATTGAGTGCCACGAAAAGTGGGATGTTGGGATTTGATCCCTCTACATCATGGATATATAAAATAAGTCATTGAGAGGTTTTACACAAGCAAGAAACAACAAAGAATCTTGAAGCCAAGGTCAAGTAGTCTTGAGCAGTGCAAGTAGCTGAGCTTTGGAGGCAGTTTCCGGGAGTTCTATTACTCCATTTTCAGTGCCATCTGTTGCGTCAGGTTTTTGAGACAAATCAAAATACAGATAGTCAGTCAAATTCCCTATATGATTTATTTTGAATGCAGATTGTAAAGAATTGAATATTTAATAGAGAAAGCCTCCCGCACTGAAGACAAAGGCCCGAAGACGTAGGCGAGATTACCGAACTCAGTTATCAACTTCTTGTGTACCATTGGTTGATGGTTTGCATTCTTGTGTTATCTGTTATTGCTCTTAATTATTCAAGTCTTGGTTGTCTTTATAGTCACATGCACCATCAAAAAAAGGTCTTGATTAAATTGAGGTTATAGTGTGTAATAGCTAAGCTTCGATATTCGGATCATTCATGATCAACCCTCTTTTTCCATTACTTCCTATGTCCTTATGTACATTGGTGATTCTAAGAAGAATGACATCGCACTTACTACTAGATCCAAAGATTACTCTCCTTCTAAGGATAAAGCTGATGATACCCCACCTTCACTAGTTCAACCACCTCCTTCGACTCCACCTCCTAACGGTCCTCTTCATCTCAAACAACCGAGCCCCAACACAGTCCTTCTCCCTCCTCCAAAGGGTGTGGTTTGAAAGTCTACCTTCAATCCTCATGCGCGTGCTACTCAAAACTACAACATTTTAGAAGACCTTGCACAAGCACCCTCTATGATGTCATCTCTCGAGGTCCTTTAAAGTTGTCCCACTCAATGGAAGGCATTGTTAAAAGCCATAGGTGGAATCAATCCTACGGACATGAATTTGATAATCTTTGACTTGGAAGATCACATTCCAAGGCTGCCCCCTTAGCTATCATTTCAAATCCAAGTCGTTGTTGAAAACAAGAACATCTGTCGAACCGTTATTGACGAAGGTGCCTCGACATGCGTTATGTCAATCACTTTTTGGAAAGCCATTGGCTCTCCTTCTCTTACAGAATCACACAACACTCTTAAGGCTTTCAATGGCTCTGGATTTAAACCCTATGGTGTACTTAACTCGTTTCCTATTACGTTAGAAGGAAAATCGGTCAACGTTGAAGTTGAAGTCTTTGATGCACCTATCGATTACAACCTCTTACTTGGCCATAGCTGGATTGATTCCATGCGTGCAATTGTATCTACTCTTTTTCGTGTCGTATGTTTTCCACACCAGGGAAAAGTTGTTACAGTAGATCAACTAGCCTTTTTTAAATTTGATGCTCGTACTAGAAACGTACCCTTCATTTCGAAGACACCCTCTGGGTATGATAATGTCAATGTGGGTCTATTAAAAGACTCAAATTTGATGGGTACTTTCCCAATCCCACCACCCAATATTCCACCTCCTTTGGTCACCTTGATCAACATGATTTCTACCTCTGTTCATGAAACCCCCACATCCTATGACCCGTGGATAGTACCTGACTCTGGTGATTATCTTTGCTATGGTGACCAAATTTTGTTAAAGCCGGTTGAATCTGCTTATCAAGCCATTCAATCGACAACCCTTCCTACTCCCTCTCTTGGTGATTCATCTCCAGATCTGTTTCATGTGATTTTTCCCATGGACGAGATGATTATGTCAGTTATGTCTATGGAACACACCCCTTGGGATGATGGAAATCATTGTTCCATTCTCTTCCTCGAACAACACACCATCGAGAGTTACCAATGGATCTCGACTCCGTCGACCATTATTTTTATTTCTTCCATTCCCGAGTCCACACACGATGTGTTATATGAAGGAAACTTAAGTAATATTTATCCCACCATCCCCCTGGACATATCCATTAAACCTGGAGTTGTTGAAAATGTTCACATCGGAGCTTCGTGTTCTACTGGTGAGGTTGTCACTTATAAATCCCTCTTCCAAGAGTTTCGTGATGTCTTCGCATGGAGCTATGAAGAGATGCCGGGTATTGACCCCGATATTGTTGTACATGATATTAAGACTTACTCGGGCGCTAAACCCGTTCGAAATAGAATTTTCTCGATCCAACCTTGCAAAGAAGCTACTATCAAGCTTGAATTCGAGAAACTTCTTAAAGCTAGTTTTATTTATCCCGTGGCTTTAACTGATTGGGTATCCAATCTAGTTCCGGTTAACAAGAAACAAGGAACGATCCATGTCTGCGTTGATTATAGGGATATCAACAAAGCTTGTTCGAAGGACAAGTTTCCGACCCCCTTTGTTGACCATATCGTCGACAATTGTGCCGAGAGTGAAATCTTCTCTTTGATGGATGGTTTGTTCGGATATAATCAGATCAATATCTTTCCTGCAGATCAACACATAACCTCTTTCATTTGTCCCTGGGGCATTTTCCTACTGGAAACTCCCCTTCGGTTTAAAGAACACCGGTGTGAATTTTCAATGTGCCATTCTTACACCTTCCATGATATCAAGCACATTGTACAACCATATCTAGATGACCTGCCGGCACATTCCATGCGTCATAGTGACCATCCGACACATCTCCGAGCCATTTTCCTTCGTTGTCGGTTCTATCGTATACGCTTAAACCCACACAAATGTGTTTTTTGTGTGGAATCCGGTTTACTTCTAGGATTTATTGTATCATGTCAGGGGATCAGGGTAGATCCTTTGAAGGTTGAGGCGATCCTCAATCTCCCTCCTCCTGCCTCACTCCGCTAGCTTCAAAGTTTGCAAGGGAGGGAATTTTTTTTACGTCATTTCATCCTAAACTATGCTGAATTAACACTTGGATTTACTTGATTGCTGAAGAAAGGTTCTGAGTTTGTATGGGACACCACTTCCAACAAAGCCTTCGAAGCTTTGAAACTGACTGTAACCCATACCCCACTACTTTTCCCACCCAATTATAGTCGATATTATTTCCTTTATCTCGCTGCTTCGGACTCTACCATTGACATGGTTCTAGTCCAAGAAGATGATTCACACGATGAACATGTCATTTATTATTTGAGTCAGAGTCTCACGACCACCGAAACCAAATACTTACATGTTGGAAAACTGGCCTTGGCAGCAGTTCAAGTTGTCCAACGTTTCTGTCACTATATTCTATTCCGCAAGACCACTATGTTTTCCGATTTCAACCCTATGCAACATTTTCTCACATGCCAATTGCTAGGGGGAAAATACTCCAAATGGATAGAGATTCTCCAGGAGTTTGAATTAGAGTTTTAATGCGCTAAGTCTAAGAAATCCTTTGTGTTTGTCAAACTTATATGTGACCTTCCCTGCACTGAGACAAAAAGTGTAGCAGATGATTCTATACCCGATGAATCCCTTTTTCTGATCAGTTCTGATGACCTTTGGTATGGAGATATCATTATCAATCTCCAGACTCATACTTTTCGGCTTGATCTTTCTAGCACCGATCGTCGTCGTATACGTTACTAGGCCTGTCAATATATTATCCTCGGTGACACTCTTTATCGCCATGGAGTTGACTCCATTTTTCGACGATGTCTCATCTATGATAAGGCTAAGAAAGCATTGAATGAATTCCATTCTGGAGCATGTGGTGGTCACATGTTTGTGTATGCTACTGTCCAAAAGATCTTACGAGCAGGGTATTTTTGGACTTCTTTATTCAAAGACTGTATTATTTCCGTCCAAAAATTTCATTCTTGTCAAACATACAAAAACAAAATAAGATTGCATCCTTATCCCTTACACCCTGTAGTTTCTGTCGGACCTTTCGCAAAATGGGGTATTGATTTCATGACATGTAACCCTCACTCGGCCGGGAGGCATAGATACATTATCGTAGCCGTGGATTATTTCACGAAATGGGTTGAGGCGATGCCTACATTCAACAACACCGGAAAAAATGCAGCCCTATTCATATTCAATCATATTATTACTCGATTCGGAATCCCGCAAGCTATCATTACTGATCATGGTAGCCATTTAAAAAAAATTATGATGTTTAAGCTTACCAAGAAGTTGGGTCTTAGACATGAAAACTCAACCCCCTACTATCCACAAGCCAATGGCCAAGTTGAAGCAATAAACAAATTTCTTATCACCATGCTTCAACGGATAATAGGAATCCATAAGACAAGTTGGCACATGATGTTTTTTTCAGCACTATGGGCCTATCGAACATCCGTAAATTCTTCTACGGGGTTTACCCATTTTCAACTAGTGTATGGCATTGAATTCGTCCTCCCGATTGAATGTGAGATACCATCGTTGAAGCTAGCTATTGAAATTCTCCCAAATACCTTTGCTAAGGAGGAACATCTATTGTATCTTATGCAATTAGATGAGACCCGTCATGATGCCACCCTAGTTATTGAAACCCAGAAGAAACTCGTGAAAGCCCAATATGACAAGCATTTCAAGCCACGTGTTTTCTCTGAGGGTGATCTAGTTCTCCTCTATAAACAAGACCGTGATCTACTAGGAGCCGAAAAATTTGAAGCTATGTGGCGAGGTCCTTATATCGTCAAATGAGTGTTAGAGAAGGGAGCCTATGAGCTAGTGGATTATGATGGCATTCCTTTGAGTGAACCCAGAAATGGGCTTTACTTGAAGAAGTACTATGCTTATACCATCTTTGCATGAATGCTTATATTTTTACTGTATCATACTCTTGTGTGCTACTTTTGTGTGGTTTTCATTATTTGGTTTCGACCCTCAACTTCTTACCTTGTGTTGTGCTTGGTTTCCAGATGTCAATGTATTCACTACCCTATATTGGCTTCACCGATGGTGCTATTCGTAGTACTCAGAACGTAGCTTCTGCTACTTGGGCAATCTACGCACCTACAAATGAACTTATCAGTCTCCAAGGTGTTTTCCTTGGTCGTGCAACCAATAATATCGCAGAATATAGGGCAGTCATCGAATTGTTGACCGTTGTTATTTCACTTGGGATTCGTCATCTCGTTGTATGATTTGATTCACAGCTAGTAGTGCTACAGTTAAGTAACATATATACTATCTAAAGCCCTACTTTGTTACATGTGTTATCTCCCAAAATAGCACCGTCATTTTGGTGGGGTTTTATGGTGGATAACATAGCTATTGATAGTTTCCTCAATTCATTGTTGAGTCTTTTTAGCTGCAAAACTTAAGTTTTGGTTTTGTCTTAAGAAAATAATTTGACCCATAAAGTCTTCTTTTCAAAATTTTCATTTTACACTTTCATCAGCTAACGTGTGTCCAAAAGTTGAGCGTGCGCTATTGAAAGTGCATGCTTTCCGCAGCTAAGGAACAATTTTTCAAAGGTCATGCACTGTTGAAAGTGCATGCTTTCCACAACTAAGGAGTGATTTTTACAAAGAGGCGCGTTGTTGAAAGTGCATACTTTCCACAACTATTGAGCGGTTTTCACAAAGTCGCGCACTGAGGAAAGTCAAGATTATCAACAGCTAATAGAGGCTGTACTCTCGGGTTGGCAACATCAAATCAAATCTTTGGTTCCATATCAGACATTGTTCACAAAAGACCGTTTAGATTTTTGAATTGCAAATGGAAAGAATGATACTTAAACTTGAAGGGCACTTTTCAATCCCTTCCCAAGCTCCAAATGAATATCTAAAAACACCATTGGATATCTTAGATTCTCTAGATGTCGATCGACTATTTAAACATGCAAAACAGACTCTCCATGATCGAGAAAATTGATTTTGAAAAAATCTGCACTTTCACCAGCGCAGAAGGCAGAATTATGGCTAGTTAGCTGTGGAAAGTAGCGACTTTCAACAGCGCAGGAGCAGATTTTTTAGGCAAGTGCGCTGTTGAAAGATGTCAAGGCCAGAATAACCAAATTTTTGCCTAGATCAAGAATTTTTGGGTTTGAATGGTTTGAATCCTTCTTCAATAAGCTGGTTATGAATTATCAAATCAAAATCTGAAGGCCATTTTTGGAGATGAAAGT
>JZKD02S2381912.1:930757-960594 GCA_000966675.3 Picea glauca
TTGAATTGAGTTATCCCATTGATCCACCTTTACAAAATACAAAAACATTCATTTCTTAAGTTACCAAGCACCTTTGGTCTGCAACCACAAAGGGTTTCTTGGAGTGATAACAACAGGTATATTTATGAATTTGCCTCTTGGAATGTTATTTTGATTATATTGATTATCAACACATTCCTAGATGTCTAAATACATTAAATGATGCTTTAACTAAT
This sequence comes from Picea glauca, assembly GCA_000966675.3. Taxonomy (NCBI): domain Eukaryota; kingdom Viridiplantae; phylum Streptophyta; class Pinopsida; order Pinales; family Pinaceae; genus Picea; species Picea glauca. Next base: position 930,973 of record JZKD02S2381912.1, read on the forward strand.
TATGTGTTAGATAGACATTTGAGACATTTATAAACCCAATCACACATCACATGTTGTATATAAAGAAAATTAAGCCGGTAGAAGCCTTATGTATATATATAACGATAAAAATGTTACAAAAAGGTGCTTTTTGTCCAAAGACCAAAATATCAAAATATGAAGCTCATGGAATCTACAAAATATCATCATGGACGCTGCTCATGGTAGCATACTACTGCCCGTGCTACCCTACGAAATATTCAACTAAGTGAACCAGACACGCCCACAGTATGGCACTGATAACACCTCAGAATATCGTTGATCAATATGTCTGGGATGTCTGTTGTTAAACCCTCTAGATTCTTCTCAACTGCCTCATAGTCGCCAACGTCCCATCCTGCTACTACAACTACTTCCTCTCATCTCTGAATAGGGGACTTACCCTGAGGCTGGTGTGGCCCTACATCTGGATGGTCAATTTTTTTGATTAGTCATTGGATACAAAGATTAAAAAACATCTTATATTATAAAATTCACAAAAACACCATAAAAACAAAAGGTTTTTCTTACCTAGGTCCCCCTACTGGAAACCCTCGGGTAGAACCAAATCGGGGTCACCTCGAAATTCCAAACCGACATATGCATAATCATCTATCATCAATATCTGAGGCCTCAACCAGTCGAAAAATGCATCATTGTATTTGATGATAGGACCCGCTACATGTCGAGCCATGAGATCGCACCACCTTTTCATTCTTGGATATTGTGGCTCTAGTATGCCCCACTCTACCTGTAGGCATAAATGAGGGACTCTTTCTAGAAATAAATACACCAAAATAGATCCATACTCAAATTGTTTCAGGTCCCCATTCTTGCTTTTGGTTAGCTGTGTCTTCATACTGCGAAGAACACCATCGCACCAGTTGAACACACGAGGTTATGTGCATTCCATGACATACTGAAAATAACTTTGGAGGGCCATGTACGAAGATGCACTCCCTGCCATACTTGAAATGGTAAAAAGAATGGTCCAGACAGTTAAATCCTGAACACCTTTGATGGCTACCTTACCTTTGCGCCTCTCAGCCTCGGGTTCACAGTACCGATGGATGTGCTCGCTCATTAGTAAGCCACCACCTCAACCTCCTGTTAAGGTCACACATGCTCCACGACGTGATAACCCCATCAAGAAGTAAATGTCTTCAATATTCAAGGAAAGAATGTGCACACCCACATGAAACACCTGTTGGTCTACATCCCACATGTGGACCAAGTACTCTAGTAACCTCAGTTGGGCTCTCATGCCCTAGATTTTAAAGAATTTTAACAATCCACACTATTGAAGGGCATTGATGGTGCCTGGATCATTCAAAGCCATGAAGTCATCATCCTCGTGTTCCTGTTCTCTCCACTCCAAAATTTTGGCAATCAAATACTTGCATGGAGACGAGAGAAGAAAGTTATCACTTTCAATCATTGTTTTTGAAATTCTTTTTGGTCAAACACATAAATAATGTTTCGGGTTTTCGGCCGCCGCAGATGAATTTTTAGTATAGTGCAAGGTTTCTGTAGGTGAGCCATAGGGTACCTGTGGAAATCATTGGTTTCCATAGGTCTCGATACTAGTCACTTGCGGCGGCCCAGCATGTGCCTACCGACCCAAAACCTCACCCAAAAACCACTTTTTAACCAAAATAAATGAATTTCAATCCATTGAAAAAGAAGAGGATGAAGAGCTTATTGTGTTGATGGAGGCCTTTCGCTGAATAGTTGCCTGTGATTCTCACAATCGACAACCAAAGTATGAGGTAAAAACAGGGTTTCTAGGCAAGTTTTGAATAAAATGCAAATGAAATGGTAAGAAGAGGTTTTACCCCTATTTATTCCACTTTTTTCTTTTTCTAATAATATTTTATATTATTTAAATGAATTTTATCATAACCTAAAGAGATAATGACCTCATAAGTCTTTTGTTTTTCACAGATGGAAAGACTAAGGTCCTGAACAATTCAACATGGATGTTTTTCTTGATTCACTTTTTTCGTTACATATTTTTTAGGGTTTTTCAGGAAAACCTTGAGCTCACTCTTTGTTCATTCTCATGCTTGAAAATCGATGAGAATGCAACCGAGTATACTTTTGTCATTTTTCCATGCTTTTCATGGTAACACAAAAAGTGAAACCCATAGTGTATTCTTTAATCTCTTTTCACACTCCATAAAAATGAAAAGATTGCCGAGCGATCTTGTTTTGTTCACGCTCGTAAAAGTATTTGAATAAAATGTTCGATGGGTGATAGTTTATCAATTTTTCAGTCTCGTCGAACTATTTTATGAAAATGGAACTGAGAGATTTATCTTTAAGTGTTTTTCAGACTCTATAAACATGAAAAACCCCCGAGTTTTCTATCTTTGGACTCGTTAAACAAACATCGAAAGACCCACATGGGACTGAACCATTCCTTCTTAGGGTTCTTTAAATATACTCCGAGGGACTCGTTCGAAGGATGAACTTACATTGAAAGCATATGTTATCCTCCTCAAGCTTGTGTAAAAATAAAGAGGTACTCACCAGAAATGGTGGGGGAAAATTTGGGAAAGAAATGTGTCTCTATATTTGTGTTAGTGGCAGTAAAGCGTCGCTCTTGAACATAACACCCCCTTTTCATCATTTTCATCTGAGTTAGGAAATCCATTTGTCTCTCGTCTGACTTTATGCAAGTTTATATCTTGGGTCGTATTTGAATCAATGTTTCCAAGAATATCGTCGTGTCATCCATACGTTCAAGAGCAGTCCGAATAAGCCCTCTTTTGAGTTGACCATATGCAATTGTCAATTCCTTCCATGTCGGCCTTCCATGTGTTAGTGTCAAATCATATTCGTATTTTTCTCTATCCTAAATTTGTTACTTATTTCATGTCATTGATGGGGGGATACATCAAGGCCCTCCTGTGATGTGTCTTTTCTTGTCGACTTCAACTCATTATCCAAGAATGAGACTTGGAAATCATTTAGTACCTTAGAGCCTACATGCCTCAAAGGAAGGTTTCTTCGCTCTTGACAGTGGATTCACATCATTAGTCCATGATCAAGAGATTCCATTGAGTGTTCGAATTTGGCTCATTTATTCACATTCGTTGGATTTTACTACGGTACCTTGGGAATCATTGACATCAATGGTGATTTCCCTCGCACTTGTTAATGGTCTTCATTAATGATCGACAATCAAGTGGTTTCTAACCATGTTCGACTCCAACACCTGTAATCACATTGCTAGATTTGTACTTATGGACGATGGGATTGAAGACCCTAGATCTCATCATTCATGGTCTAGGTTGTGATGGAATATTGATGATTTGTATTGACACATAGATCCACTTTGTATGTCTTGTGGCTATGTTTGCATCCGAGTTTTCTAGTACATAGATCCACAGTGTATTCTTCATGTCTATGTAGAATTTCGATGACATGGATCCACAGTGTATAATTGGTGGCCATGACTTACATTTATGAGTTAAATAATTTGTAGTCTGAACATGGGAATTCCTACTTCATACATGGTATAATTTTTTGCAGATGCTTGATTGTTTGTAGGTTCCCGATTGGTGCGTTATTTTTTCCCAACACACACACGTATTTTACAAAGTATTTCGGTTGTCACAAGTTCCAAACTCATACTTTGGGGGGCATTCTGTTACACATTATTTTGGTCACCCTGATGATGAATTTACAAGCATGTGGTTAGGCTCTCAAAATGATCTTTTGCCTGAGAAAAATGACTGTTTTCTTCCTCTACAAGACTTCTTTTTGGAAGGACACCACAGGCTGCATATGGTACACAGTGTAGAAATCCATGATTTCCATAGGATGCATATGGTACACATTGCGAAAATCGATGATTTCCACAGGAATCTCTATAGCCGCCTCGTGGGGTTTCTGTAGGCTGCTATATAGGCAGGGTGTGGCAGTGTTTGAAAGCTAAAAGAAGAAAGAGGTTCATGAAGTTTCTAGAAGAGGAATATTCTATAATGTGAGGTGGTGTCTGTATGGTTACGATCCTACTGGCTTCTCTAATCTGGTGGGATCATCCTCATCTCTTTGAACCACTTCACCTTCTCCTATATAATGATAGGCTTCTTATGGAAAAGGTTAAGCAAGGTTAAGCAAGATTGAGCAAAGAATTGCTAAAAGAATAGGCTGGAGATTGTGTGAAGGATATTGTCTCAGTTGATGCTTGAGGTCTCCAATTGTCCATCAAGCCTTTGTGGATCATCTACATGAAAATTTTGGAGCAAGTATATGTGTGTGTTGGAACAAAGGACCACTGAAAGGGAACTTGTGACATCAAGGCAATTCGGTTGTATCTTCCACTTTTACTGAATATAATACAGTGGCATGTTTCTTTCCCATAAAATTATTCTCATTTTATTACATGACTCCTTGATCACATGTTTAAGTTTTCATTGAATATATCATTATTTCTTTCACTTTGGTTGGTTTGTGTCATTGCAGATCTGATTTCACAAGAGCACCGGAGTGAAGCAGGAACAACAAAGATATAAGGAAGTTATCTCAAAGGTGATTCATCAATTCCTTCTTTGGTATTAAGATAAATGATTGTAACATGGGGAAAGCACCATGTCCTGTCTTGTTTTGTTCTAGATCTAGGTGGATCTAGGGAGATTAGTTTATGTCCACATTTACTGATTTATCTAGTAACATCTTCTTACCTACATTTTTCTATGACTTGATATATAAATCCTATAAGCCTTGGAGTTCTCACTGTACCCAAAAAAAACCCCTTTCTTGCTTGAGGGTTCCATCTTTGTCCTCTTTTCCTTAGGGACATGAATATACATAGGACACCCAAATATCCTTAGATTCTCTACTTCATGTTTGATCCCTGAGAAGGCCTCTTCAGGAGTCTTGTCCTTCAATATAAAATGTGGACACTTGTTTTGAATATACATGGCAGTGGAGATAGCTGCCCATAAAGAATTTGGTAGATCTTGGTCAAACATCATTGCTTTCACTACCTCACAAATTGTCCTATTTTTCCTCTCAGCAACTCCATTTTGCTGAGGGTTAAATGGCACGGTCAACTGCCTCTTTATTTCTGCTGACTTGCACAAATACTCAAACTAGAGAGATTCAAACTCTCCTCCATTATCTGTTCTAAGGATTCTAATGTGTTTACCTGTCGGTTTTTCAATAAAGGCTTTATACTCTTTGAATTTATCAAATGTGTCACTTTTAGCTTTAAGGAAATATATCCAACATTTTCTTGAGTAATCATCAATAAAAATAACATAATACAAACAAACACTGAGTGAGGAAGATGACATGGGACCACATACATCAGAATGAACCAGATCTAAGATGCCCTAAGCTATGTTGTCACTACTAGGAAATGATTTCTTTATATTTTTACCTAGCATGCATCCATTACAAATTTCATTTTTACTAAGAGAAATAGAGGGCATGTCACATACCATGTTCTATAGATCTGGAAGATATTTGTAATGAAGATGTCCAAGTATTATGTGCCATAACTCGCTGGATCTAGTCACATCATGAGCCAATGCCTGAACTGACTGTCCTGACACAACGTACAGTCCTCCACTAAGAGTTCCAATGGGTTATGCTATACTTAAGTGGCTACCTTTAGCCCATAATAGTGCCTTCTTGTCCTTGAATATCACCCAATATCCCTTTTCCTCAAGGGTTGCAACTTATAGTAAATTCTTCTTGAGCCCTGGAACATATAATACTTCCTCAACATGAAGTCTAGCCCCAGATTCCAATCTGAAGTAGATAGAGCCAACTCCCTCTATCTTATAACATTTGTCATCCCCAAGATCAACATGCTCTGCAAAATATTTTTTCTCAAAATCTGAGAGGATATCCTTGTACCCTGTCATGTGCTATGATGCACCACTGTATACTAACTGAGTTTTCAGCCTCGTGAAAACTAAACTGGATAAGGAAGAAACCAAGTAATATTCTTTTCTATTTTCTTTCTCATTGGAAGGACTTTTATGATTTCTTTTGGATTCATCATCCTTAGCAGTTGAGGCATGATGTTTCCCTTTCCTTGGATATTTCTTTCTAAACCAACAATCTTTAGAAAAATGACCCAACTTATTACAACTAAAGAATTTAATCTTAGATGTATAATATTCTTGCCTTTGAATGTACCTTTGGTGTTTGGATTCCTCTGAGAGCCTTTCTGGAAAGTGCCTTTCTTCTTTCCCTTGAATCTTGATGCTAAAGCTAAGTGTTCTTCTTTCATTGTCTCGCTCCTGGTAGTTGTGTAACTCTCCTCCTGGAGACAATCATGCCATAACCTCTCAAATGTGGGTTGAATCTCTCTCCCACTTACACTATATAAGAAGGTCTCCCATGAATAAGGAAGACCGTCAAACATGGCCTGCACTAAATCATCATCGTCCATTGTCACCCCTATGAACAAAATATGATATTTGATATGGGTTATCCTAGAACATAAAGATGCCATTGATTCACCTTTCTCCATATTCAAATACTTAAGCTTGTGCTTAAGTGTCCTCTTCTGACTTGGAGCTTGTTTCTCATACAGATTCACCAAGGTATCCATACAGTCCTTGACAGCCATTAATGAAGTCATTGCAGGCATTATATTGTCTTTGACTGAGTGAAAGATGATTTTCTTGGCATTTTCTTGAATCTTCCTAAAGGCCGCTCTTCCTGCATTATTCATGGGTTCCTTCACCACTGTGGTCACATATTGCTCAAGATCATGCTCCTACAAGATATTTGTTATCCAAAGCTTCCACACAATGAAGTTGGTAGCTCCTTCGAGCCTATCCTCGGCCTTGAATGAAATGAAGGATGCCATGGACTTCACACTGGAAACTTAATCAATATAGCTTGGATCTGTGTGTACTTTTTACTGCACTTCAACACGTTTAACACATCCTAAGCTCTGATACCATGTTAAATTAGGATCTTGATTTCTTATGCAGATTAATTCTTTTATTTTCTTCAACACTTTGATTCCAATGTAATACACTTCAACAATACCAAATCATAACCTAATAGCAATAACTATGTAGATAAGTATGCATGCACATCAACAACACATATACCCTGGGGAAACACTGTATAGGGAGAAAACCCCATAAAACAATATTCCTTTATTGCATTAATAAAGTAATATCACATACAAATATCCACCATGAATGTTCTCCTCTTAAATATCTTGCCAATATGACTCTGACCTGACAAAGACCTAAGATACCTTGCTGAAATACACCTCTGATATGCTGCCTCTATTTTTGATATAAATCACTGATATGCTGCTGATATACGCCTCTGATATGCAACCTCTATTGTTGATATACGCCTTTGATATGCAACCTCTATTGCTGATATACAACACTGATATGCTTCTTTGGTATGTTGCCTCTTTTGTATACAACATTGATATGCTTCTTTGGTATGATTCCTCTTTATCACTGATATGCGCCTCTATTGCTTCACCCTTAACCTGCATATCAAAATTTTCTTGAAGAGAGGGGTCGACCTCTGCTTATATAGGTTGAAGAGGATAAGTGTATGGATCGAAATAGTAACTTATTTGCATGATTTAATCATAATTCAGCTTCATACTTTAGTTCAAACTTAGAACTAGACTTGAGACTGGTATATTTTAGTTTGAAAATAGAACTAGACTTGATACTTCAGTTACAACTCAACATTACACTTTAGTTCAAAAATAGAACTAGACTTGATACTTCAGTTACAAATCAACATTACACTTTAGTTTGAAAATAGAACTAGACTTAAGACTTCAGTTACAACTCAAAATTACACTGTAGTTTGAAAATAGAACTAGAATTGATACTTCAGTTCCAACTCAACATTACACTTTAGTTTGAAAATAGAACTAGACTTGATACTTCAGTTACAACTCAACATTACATTTTAGTTCAAAAATAGAATTAGACTTGAGACTTCAGTTACAACTTGACTCTTTACAAGGCAATTCAAAATTATCTTCATGGTGGATAAGGTTACACATGCCAACGCACTAGATCAATACATTTATATCATTTTAAATATTAGGAATATCATTTTTTTATAGCTTATAGGAATTTTATATTCAACCTAACTTATGCTAGATGCCTTGACTTTTTCTCATGGCTGACAACGTTTGAATAGGCTCACAGAGGTTGTACGTTCCCCCTAAATTTTTCACTAGTCTGTCTATGCTCACAGAGGTTGTATGTTCCCCTTGACTTTTGCACTAGACTGTCTATGCTCACAGAGGTTGTACGTTCCCCCTGAATTTTTCATTAGACTTACATAGCATCTCGTTCTCCCTAACTTTTGGTTTGACTCATAGAGGTTGTACGTTCCCCCTCACTTTTTTCAATACCTCACAAGACTAGTTGATTCTCCAAATCTCCCTAGCTAGGCTCAGGGTGGCCCATATGGCCTCTCATTGGAGAATGACTATCGATGCTGCCAAATTTAATAGTCATCAGGGTCATCCGTGAAAAGGGGACACTTGGCAGGAGATCTGCTAGTCCAATGATTCAGTGCTTCAGGGGTTTTGTGGGGAAGTGTCTCAGAAATTCCCAAAGCCCTGGAGCCCAAAACAATTGAGGGCCACTGATCTCAAAGGACAATGTGGACCGTAGATTTGGTCCCAGAGAATTCATCGATTCAAAGATCAGGTGAAAGGGAGGAAGCAGCTCACAAAATATTTGAAGCACGGAGTCATGGAGGGAGCTGGACCACGGTCATAGTCCATGGTCATGTGAAAGGAAGGGGCTTATCCAAATAATCTAGCGCCCACGAAATTGAGATTTGAACAACGCTAAGGAGGAGAGCCCGCATGTTTCACAGGACCTGCGCCTTAGGAAAAAAAGGGGGCATGTACAAGTTTATTTGGGTTCAAGAAGGATCTCGAAGAGTCGATCTGACTCAGTATATTGAAATATCCTATACCTAGAGGTCAAGGAGCCCTTTGGAGGGAAGGGGGTGGGAATCAGTTGAGCCTAAAGATACCTTTCTGTTCTTTCCCAATGGTGCCATCCACTACACACTAAAAATGCTTGATTATATCATATATTTAGATAGGCTATGTCTGCTTAAGTACCCCTTACATTAGGAAAATATATAAGGAATACATAAAGGAGAGTCATCCTATAACATAATTACCATCCCAATCTAAAAAAATAGAAGAAATTTTTTTTTTTTTTTTCATAGTTGTCCCCCCATCTTCTTGCATAGAGAAATCTTTATATTGAAATATTAAAACATGGTGGTCCAGACTTTGAGGGTGTAAGAGGCTAACCCATCGGGATACTGAACAGGTATGTTGACAACAGGTACCGACATGTGGTATGAATAGGTAAACCCATCGGAGTACTAAACATGCTTGCTGGTAGCGGGGCATTCTACCTAGTGAGGATGATACTAGCACGGCCACATAATTGTGGATGATCAACGCCAAAAGGAATATTTTATTTGCAAACAAATCCTAACTATTTTTTTTATTGCTTATTTTATTTACAAAACAAACCTTAATTTTTTTTTTTTTTATTTCATTTAAAAAACAAACCCTAATTCTTTTTTATCCTATTTCATTTACAAAACAAATCCTAAATTTTTTGGTCTATTTCATTTACCAAATAAACTATTTCATTTACAAAATAAAAGCTGGTACCATATTTGAAAGGCTTCTCATCCCAACCTTTATTTAGCAGAGCAATTAGTGAGACAGCGAGGCATAGAATGACGTGGGCTAGGTTCTTACGCCTCGCATGAGCTTAAATAAGAATAAATAGGGAGTTTTCCCGTCTGGAAAAATTAAATTTTGCAATGAATTACCCTGCGAGCGGAGTCCAACTGTTGAATTAGATCATGGTGGATGTCCAACCGGAATGGGAAAAATGACTGCACCCGGCTCGCCGCAAGTGCTCGATCCGAGATGGCTCCATCAAGTAGTTCTCCCGTATAAACGCTTTCATTTACAAAATAAACGCGTAGGAAACTCCTTCTCTGCGCTGGAAACTCCTTTAACAATTGACTCCAATACATAGAACGAAGGTTCATTTTAAAAATGAATGGTGGCTCCACAGCGATCAAATAGGATGAGAACGCACCGATGAGGAATGAACAGGTAAGGAATCGAATCGAATCGTTCCTCCGAACCTGTACAGTAAAGACACAAGCATATCATTCCTTTGTCAAAGACTTGACATGTATACATATTAATCATTCTTCCAAACCTAATCGTTCCTCCAAACCGAATCGTTACTCAATTATATTATTAATCATTTGAACGTGTCAATTATATATGCTCACAGTAATTTTTTAAGTATTCTTAGGTAAATGTAAAAAAGTAAACATGTTAACGGATGTCTTCATAAATGCAAGGAAGTTATGAGCAACAAATCTGGCTCATTGATTTTGGAGGACGACTAAGAATATGCCAACATCTTTAATGCGTATCCATCATATTAGGGTTTAAAGTTAAATAAGGTTAAAAGATCATTAATTGTGCCCATTGTCAATAGGTGTACGCCTTTCGGCGTAAATATGACAAAAAAATAAGAAATTCCTAAATCTTAAATTTGTCATGATGTAAAAAATTACTTGTAGACAAAGCTGAAAAGAAGTATGTATGGTTAAGCTAAGGTTAATGAACTCCATAAATATTCCATTGGGAACTAACTTTGAGACTAACTTAAAACTCTCTCTCCTACCTCTTCTTAACTATATGTAGGATGTTCTATCCTATAGGTGGGGCCATATTCTAACTGTCTCGTCAGACCGATATGTGAAATTTATCTCTACACTTAACAAGCTGTAAATATTCAACTATTGGGAGAATTGACTGGTTTCCTATATTGTTGATTGTGAGGTGTCACAATACTTAGGAGTGGGGGAGGGGTTTCATGAGTTGACAAATGACAATACTTCCTATCTATAATCCATGGGAGGAAGAAGTAGAATCTTTGTAAAAAATTATGTATATTGTTTTCATGATATGGGCTATTATACCATCAATTATTTTTTATTGAAATGCTAAATTCATTGTGTGTTATAAACCTGCTGTACATTTCTTCGACAAACCACTTAACTAGTTTTTTTTACAGACTGTTAATTATAGACTTGTGTTACATGCCTTGAGATAGAGGAACATATTGTTATAATGTGAAAGCACAATGACAAAGAAAGTAATAGTGGAACACTCTTATCCTATCTCTACTCATGTTCACCATGATTGTCATAAGTGTTTAAGCTGAATACTATGGAAAAACATCCATTACAAAATGAAAAAATTCCATTTTTCACAGGAGTACCATATGGAGTCCCATTTGGAAGACCATATGAGGTGCCACGTGGATGACTGGATGACACACCATATGAAGGATCATATGATGACTGTAAGTGACCACGATTGCAGGTAAACATAGATCCTTTGAATTGATTTGACTGCCCAATTGTATTATGAGATGGATTAAATGGCACTTGATAATTAAATTATACAATATTTAAATGCATTTTTATAATCAAAAGACTTGGACATTGATCTAATTCTCTCATCATTACAAATTCCTCCAAAGGACACCCTTCAAATTCAAAATCGGTGCAATCATAGTCACACATGGAAAATTGTGTGTGATGAATTCACTAATGAATTCAACCATTTCTACCTTGGGTGCATTCAAAATCGGAGGGTTAGTTCCAAATTCTATTTCACTCATGCATTCTCATTGTGTTGTGCTCATCCTCTGCTTGAATTCGCTCCTATTTCCAAATCCACTCCTCTACTCATCCTTCGTGCTGTAACCATGCCAAAACAATATGATCCTTCCTCCTATGTTGAGCTCTTGGCCATCCTGGAATTCAAATAATGTAGGGAGGTCTTCCTTTGTGCAGGGTGGGGACCGTTCTTGGCCTGTCTGCAGGGCCACGATGATGGTGTTTCACTACAATTCACCCTCGGATTCGATGGGAGGATGGAACGCGTGGGGTCTCTGGCCTTCTTGGTCTCTGAGCAGTCAATTTTCTCAGCCACGAAGCTTCCACAGGTTGGAGATCACTGGTTCAAGCATCACCAATTGTCATGGCCAAACTACAATAGAGTTTTCAAGCATGAGTTTTAGAATATTTCTGAAGCTAAGGGGTAATATAAATAATGGATTAAATATGAGATGATTAACCCCCTGATCGTCATCACCATAATTATCACTTCTGAAGGTAGATACTTTGTTTTCAAAGATTTCCATTTTCGTCTATTAGCTCACTTCCAATTTAACAAGCCCTTGAATTTTCCTTTTTAATTCTTGAAAAGTATTTAGAAAATGTCTTCCCAACTACGAAAGAATGTGTCCAATCCTCACAACAATCTATTCCACCACGACCTCCTCAAATTTCTTGTCATAATTGAGTTGACAAAATAGGGGAAGACATGTGAATTCATCTATTATTTTTCAAACTCCCATCTCACAATCAAGACTAGCAAGAAATCACTTGATTTAAGGACTATTACTCCATCCAAGCCTCATTCTCCAAAGACTCCAAACCCTCCTACTCAAGCTATCTCTCTACCTAAACAAAAGACCAAGAAACTTGTTGATTCCTCTGCCGCCTCATCGGGTAAGAAAACTAAAAATCCTATTGATAATTCTCCAATGTCCTCAACATCTACTGATCCTCAACCCAAGAAGTTACAAGAGGAAATTCAACAAGATTTCCCTGTAGTCCCTACAAATAGAAGAGGAGCCAATCGATTCAAAGTAGTATATTTTCAAAAAAGTACCCAGAATGTAAGTGGGAAGCCTAATGTAAAACCCCCAAGAACTTTAGATCCTATCCAAGTATCTTCCGATCTTGAAAGCCCCCACAAAATACTTAGGGAAGTTTTTGTAGAAGAGTTGGATCCTGATAGAGAAGTAAAATCTAAACGCATTCCCTCTCATAAACCTTATGTTACTCCTCCCTCACATATTCCTACACTATATCCCTAAGCTGATAGACTCTCTACATCCATCAAGGTATCCAATCCCTCCTCTGAGACATTTGATCATACTCCCGTTATTGAAACATTACAACAAGAAAATGTTCAGTTACTACAACCATTGGAAGAGATAAATACTATGGATAGGGATCTCGACCATGACAATGCAATATTACAAGCAAAAGTGAATTCCCTCCAATGATTGGTTGATAAAATGACCAATGAAAATCATAGCCTCCATGCACAATTGAAACATCGCAAGAGGGCCAAGACAAAGTCTTTAGGACAAGAAGCTTCTAAAGCTAATCCATCCCTTCCTCAGCAAGTCTAGTCATGTTGGGTAATTCATTTTTGTTTGCAGTGGGACCCACAAATACTTAGTGTTGGCACCAGGCCGAAGGGGAAAGAAGAACGATCATGGGAAATAAAGCATGTAGAAAACTAAAGTAACAACTGGCAAAAGAACAACACACGCACATGCAAGAAAGAGTGCACAAAGGAAAGAGACAACTGGAGGAAAAATACCATGTGCATGGGAGAAATGCCTAACATAAGAAGGGTTATGGTTTTGGTAATATTATGTAAAAGGATGAAGAGCCCGAAATGTATAAATATAGATATGAAAGTATCATATAGGGTGGGTTGTTGTTAGTGTTATTGTTGTTGTTGAGGGTTAGGCTTTGGAGTTAAGTTTTGGAGACTGTAACCATGCAGGAGCATAGGCGATATGTAATTCTTTTAGCTGTATGAACCAATTTTGTAATCTGTTGAGAAAAGAAGATACGAGGGAAGGTAGATATGAGGATTAGATGGCATGCTATAGATTCGGGTGTGATCTAGTTCACCTCACATAGATCTTACCTAGTTTTGTGGAGAATTGTAAGCGCGTGGCGCCAAGAATGCAGAACTGCCATAATAAAAGAGCCAAGAGCCAAATATTTGTGGACGTATCCCAGGAGGGGGTGAACCACATTAATACTCATGTAATATGTTGAATGTATGCATGTCTCTTCTTTCTTTCAATAATTAATGGTCAAGCTTGATGAATGATTTAGCACATTGTTATGAATATGTTTATACTCTGTTGGTATTAAACTATGAAATATACCTATGCGACTTCAAGGGATAAGTAGTTTACCTTACAAATCATGGTACCTATCTTTAATCAAGAAAACCCTATCCCCTACTTTGTCCTAGGCTGTAAACACCTGAGTCTTACAGTCACCCATTTAAAGCTATATCGAGTGAGACTATGCAGTACCTTCTAGGTGCTATGTTGCCTTCTGGATTACTAGGAGGGCCAATAATTTTAGAGGCTTTGTTGGAACCCCGAATGACATGAACCTTGGGTCAATAACTCAGACAACCCAAGAAGGGAAATAGTAACCAACAAATGGTTTCATTATCATGTTAAGAGGAACAAGAGAGGATTGAGTAGATGAGATAGAATGAATAAGAACCGAAGGAGCGGAACATAAGAGCAATGAGCCATTAGAAGGGAATGATGAGACCTTGGAACCCTGTGAGAGAATAAATCGAGGGCTGGTTGAGAACTAAAGAGATAGAGTTTGCACAACAAGACAATAGAAACCCCAGGATCACACCACGTAAATACCTGGATAAATACGTATTTATGGATTTACACAAAGTCTTTTTCTGTGATTTTCTGCATCTACTACATGAGTGGATCTTAAGGTTAAAGGATAACCACGTGACGAACCAGATTTGATAGCTAGATTGGACTCCAGTACAGATCCAGTAGCTGTAGCAGATGAATAACAAATTCACTCGCGCAATTGACTTTTGTCTTGACAGTATTGTGGTAGGCATTATCACAGAATTTGTGGTAGACACAACAAATTCATATAGCGCAACAGAGCAAGAGTTCCTACAAGGACCCATAGGAAGGTACATTCGATCACTGTATACTTCTATCAAGATATTTCTATATAACAAAGGTGTAATGACAATGGAATCAGACAGCTAGACTTCCCTGCGTGCATGGGGGAAGGGGGGAAGCACTGACAAAGAGAGGAGGAATGGAAGGAGGGCAGGATAAAGAGAAGAAGAAGGAGGAACCCTTGGACTTGATCTTGATGGATGACGACCAACTTAAGTGGATATTGGCATCATCAGGAATGATGCATAGAGGAGCACCCTACCAATATAAGGTGAATGCTAAGAAGAGAGCCATAGCTAAGAGGGAGGGATTGGCAAGAGATGAGGACGAGATAGAGGATCTTTGGGCTATGGAGTAGATTGAGGAAATCTTGCATACCATGTATGACAGGAAAACAAGAGGCCCAAGAATAGGAGGAGAAGGCAACCATCCCTTTCATATTAATGCCAGTGTGGAACCCATGAACCCATGTGCAACCGATACACCAAAGAGAAAACCACCATTTATACAACCAAAATTCGGAGGAAGTCTGACAACAGGAAGTACATCTACAGAAGGAGCAACAATTGGAGGAGCCAGTTCAAGAAACCTTAGTCAAGTATCTACACCATGTGGAGGAGGGAGTAGCTTAGTATTTGGAATGGCAGGACATGATCCTACTATGATATTACCAGAGTTTTGAGGAGAATCAACAGAAGACCCTGAGAAGCATCTGTTCATTAATGCAAATATCTGGGAAGCAAAGTAGATCACTGATAAAGAAACCAAACTCACACAGCTAGAGATCACACTAAGAGACCGAGCACTAGACTGGTGCATGAGTCTAGACATGAACAATGTTCCCAGAATGACAAGGACACTGAACGACATTAAGAAACTATTGATAAATGAGTTCCAGAAGCCGAGCTCAGAGGATCAATACATGAATGAGATGATTGAAATAAGAAAAAAACCAAGAGAATTGGTATGGGAGATTGATCAAAGATTCGGGCGATTAAAAGGAAAGTTAAAATACCTTATGATTGATATGCAACATAGACACATGTTTGTCAACTCACTACTCCCACACTTAAAATATCCATTATGACAACAAAATTTTCAGACCCAGGTAGAGGCTCTGCAGGCAGCCTTGCAATTGGAAGAGAATCAGTACCAGCAGATGGACCCGACTATCGAAGAATTGAAGGAACATCTGAAGAACTTAACATTTCAACTGAACTAGAATAAGAACAAGGACAAATGAGAAGCCGTTTGGTGCACTACCTGCAGAATGAAAGGACACCATAAGAATGAATGCCCAACATTCACACAGTATATGGTGGCAGGGATGCCAAAACCACTACCATAGGGAGGATTATGGTGCGAAATATGCAAGAAACTGAGTCACGACCCTTACCACTGCATGATGATGCATAAATACCAAACAATACCAAAGAACTCATATTGCACCTTTTGCAGGTTAGTCGGCCATGAAGACAAAGATTGCAGAACTATGGAACTGATGCGAGAAAGAACATCAAACACATACAGGGTATAGGCAGAAATGATGACTGGGAAAGAAGTACCAAAGTTCACTCAAGCCCCATCCCCATACAACACCATGCAGAAGTAGTGTAATACTATGCCACAACCGTACAATAACGTGCAGTCATAGTACAACCCGACACAACCCCAGTACAATACCGTGCAGTATAATCAGGGACCATAGTATAACATGTCACAAGGTGATCACACAAATTATAGAGGAGCAGGACAATCCATAGGAGGTTTCAGACGTGGTAGAGGACCAATCACATGTGACAATTGCCAACAACTAGGACATTATGCATGAGAGTGCCCACTGCCACCAATGACTTGTATGTATTATCGAGCATCGGACCACGATACAGAGGAATGTCCGACATTATTTGTAAAGATCCAGGAAAAAAGGAATCAAAATAACTAGAATTTTCAGTGGATTTCAGTGGAAGAAAGGGATGATGGACGAAACATCAACATAGTCACTCGAGGAGGAACGAAAATAGGAAATGACATAGTTCGATAGGAACCAGTGCAGAACCAATGGTTAAAGAAGAACACTGACCCCAAGAAGTAGTTTGATGCGCATAAGGAGAAGGAGATCTTTACAGAAGCCTGGCAAGAATTCCAGAAGGAGAACAATGTGTCGACTGCACAACAAAGCAAGGAAGCTTCGGAATATAAAATTATGCCATAACTGGACCATACCAACATAATACAACCCAAGGAACATGTAAGTACTATCAAAGAATTTTTGCAATCATGCATCAAAATGTTAAGTGATCCTTCATCTGTCAAAATATTGCAAAACATCCTATAAAAATGTAGCAGTGAGTCGGAACAGAAGCCATAATTGAAAAATTTCAACCACCTACATACAAGAAGAAGAAAAAGTAGGGAATTTAGACTAAATGCTAACATTGGGGATTTCAATATGGGAGATGTTATACTAAATCTAGGATCCGAAGTGAATGTACTACCAAACAATACATGGCAATGCATGGGAGAACCTACACTGGGATACTCAACTGTTCAATTAAAGCTAGCAAATCAACATAGAGTCCTACCAATAGGTAGACTGAAAGGAGTGACGGTAGATCTGGATGGTGTGCACACTAAGGTAGACTTTGAAGTCATCGAAATAGTAAACGACACAACACCTTACCCGACGCTACTTGGTCTGGATTGGGCGTTCGATAACCAGCCAATAATTAACTTAAAAACCAGAAAAATGACATTTGAGTTGGGGGACGATAGGGTCATAGCCCCACTCGACCCATCAGAAAGCGAGAGGTTTGTAGAACCCACTTGTCTGGATTTAGAAGAGATTGGTACAGAACAACTATGCGTGATGCAGACTATATAAACCCAAATGCAGTCGGGGTACTCAGTTGGCGGAGCATTAATTCATGGACAACAGACTCAAACACCGGGTTAAAAAACTGGTAGCAAAGACTACACGAAGTATCCACGAGAAAGTGTTCCAGAATAGACCGCGCAATAAGGTGGATTGGCACAAAAATCAGAGAACCACCCAGTTTTCACAGGCTAAATGATTTGGAAACTTTCTTGACACAATATGAAGACGAAGTATTAGAAAACCAGAGATTGCTAGCACTGGATTTAGCACTAAAGGATACACCCACAAGATGGTGGGGGGCACACAAAGAGACTATCAGAGATTGGTACCAATGTAAGCGATTACTGCACTTAAGGTTCACCGTAGAACAAACAAGTAAAAAACAACAAAAATATGATGGACTAGGCACACCAGTAGAACACTTGGAGGCATGTAAAATGCTGTAGAAAATGACGCCACCGAAGGAATGGTCTCACCACTTCATTCATACTTTAGAGGGCATACCAATGAATTGGTATACGAACCGAGAAATGCATAAAGGAACTAAGACATGGGAGACACTCCAACATAACTTTACAGTCACTTTCTCATTCGAGCTTGAGAACCCCAACATAGACGCGACCCTGAAATGGATTAGAGATGTCATATTCATTGAAGAACTAGAAGTGGAAGCTATCACCGAGGTACAACAATGAAATAAGTAGACAGTCAAGGATCTACTGTCATGATCCCACATACAGGAGGAAGCACCGGGTGAAGATGATCCACACGATATTTAGATCGAAGAAGTCGAAGGAGAGAGAGATGTGGAAGGACCACCCTTAGAGTCAAAGGTCATCTTTGCACCAATCAAGATAAAGAAGGTTAACATAGGGACTGACAAGCAACCCAAAATGGTCAGCATTGGAGATTACTGGGACGAATAGACACTAGAAAGCATCATAGAATTGTTGCACGAATACAACGACCTTTTTCCCACAACCTTTACAGAGATGAAAGGCATAGCCGTAGAATTAGGAGAAATGAAGATACCACTCAGACCTGATGTGAGACCCATTAAACAAATGCCATATAGATTGAACCCCATATATAAATAGAAATTTAAAGACGAGATCGACAGGATGCTCGAGGCTGACATCATCAAACCATTCGAAGAATCAGAATGGATAAGCCCGATGGTAGTACAGGACAAGAAACAGGGAAGAGGGATCAGAATATGTGTCGACTTGAGGAAGTTGAACGATGCATGCCTACACGACCCTTTCCCCACACCGTTCACGGATGAAGTACTCGAGAACGTAGGAGGCCACAAAGCCTACTCATTCACTGATGGATTCTCAGGATATCATCAGATTAAGATAGCACAGGAGGATAAACACAAGACCACGTTGACAATAGAATGGGGATCTTATCAGTATACAATCATGACGTTCGGAATGAAGAATGCATCTGTGATAGTTTCTAGAGTGTCCATGGCAACATTTAAGGAATTCATCCATCAATTCCTCAAAGTATACCTGGATGATTAGATAGTGTATAAATTACTGAAAAACCATGTGGAAGTTTTATGACTGATGTTAGAATGATGTAGATAGTGCCAGATATCACTGAATATCAAGAAATGCATATTTGGAACACCATTTGGGATACTATTGGGACACATAGTATGTAGACAGGGTTTGCTAGTGGATCCGACCAAAATCGCAGTCATTGTTAACCTACCAACACCAAAAATAGTCCGCCAACTAAGAGAAACACTAGGACATACATGATAATACAAGAAATTCATCAAAGGCTATGCACAGATTACAACGCCAATGGAAAAACTGTTAAGGAAGGATACAAAGTATCAATGGAACGACGAGTGCCAACATGGTCTGGATACCCTGAAGGAAACGATGGTCACCGCACCAATATTGGTATTTCTAGATTGGGAGAAGACATTCCATGTACATGTAGATGCATCAACGATAGCACTTGGAGCTATCTTAGTGCAACCAAGAGAAGGAGACTTGGATCACCCGATAATGTTCGCTAGCAAAAAATTATCAGACTTAGAACATAATTATAACATGACAGAAAGAGAAGGCCTAGCTATGGTTTATGCACTACAAAAATACATACATTACCTATTGGGAAAACACTTTAATATGTTTACAGATCACTCAACCCTGAAATACCTAGTCAACAAGCCAGTGTTGGGGGGGAGAATCTGTCGATGGTTATTGCTATTTCAAGAATTCGACTTTGAGGTAATAGTTAAACCAGGAAAACTGAATGCATGACCTGACCACCTATCGAGGGTCACAAATGGAGAGGAACCAATGAATTTAGAAGACAACTTTCTAGATGAACAACTATTCTCAGTACATATTGCTGACGATTACTTCACAGAGATCATCCAATACTTGAGAACAAGTACTGTGCCACAAGAACATACCACTGCGTAGAAGAAGAACTTGGTAGTCCACACAACCAACTATCAATTGATTGCAGGACATCTATACAAGATGGGCGCAGATAGCATCTTACGAAGATACATACTAGACCATGAACGACCAATAATTTTAGCAGAAGCCCACAAGGGAATAGCAGGAGGGAATTATGAAGGAAAAGATACCGCACAGAAGGTACTACGTGCAGGATTATGGTGGCCAACGATCCACAGAGACTTGAAAGAGTACTGTCAGTAATGTGATGTCTGTCAAAAGATAGGCAAACCCAATAGAAAGGATGAGATGCCACTACGACCGCAAGTGACACTTTAGGCATTCGACAAATGGGAGATATACTTTTTGGGATCCATTAAACCACCAGCCAAAAGAATGGGGGTGATATATATTATCACCGAAACAGAATACCTAACAAGATGGGCGGAAGCCGCACCAGTAAAAGATTGCAGAGCAGAGACAACTGCACACTTTCTGTTTGAACATGTAATTACTAGATTTGGGTGCCCAAGAATTTTGATGAATGACCAAGGAACACACTTCATAAACAACACCATCCGAGCGATGCTTGAAGAGTTTTAAGTTCATCACCAAAAAATCACACCATATCATCCACAGGCAAATGGCATGGTAGAAGCCTTCAACAAAATTCTAGAGAGCGCCTTGACAAACATATGTAACATCAACAGGGATGATTGGGACCCCAAGGTACTAGTAGTGTTATGGGCGTATATAACCACATGAAAAAAGATGACAGGCCACACACCATTCAAACTAGTCTATGGTCAAGAAGAAGTAGTGCCATTAGAATTTTTAATACCCAGTCTATGTGTAGCAGCTATCACACACATGACAGAACGAGGCACAGTACAGGAAAGACTGAATCATTTACTATCTATGGAGGAAGACCGAATCTTGGCAGGATTCCACCAACAAGTATGTAAATAAAGAGACAAATCTTGACACAACTGCCACATCAAGAGAAAGACGTTTAAGGAAGGAGATCTAGTATTTCTCTACGACAATAAATCGTTGTAGCACCCAGGAAAGATCATAATGCATTGGATAGGACCATATGAGGTAAAATATTTCATGGATGGAGGAGCTGTATAGTTAAGAGATGTAGCAAGTGAAGACCTCAGAGGAATGATCAATGGGAGTCGACTAAAGCTATACAAGGACAGTTGACCACCCACCACGCAGTACAAAAAAAAATAAAAAGCGCACAACATGAGGGACAAGCCGCATACGAAACACTAAGCCAGTAAGGGAAACGATAACAACCATATCAAAAAAGGAAACAAGCAGGAAAAGGAAAGTCGACAAAAGCAGGTTGACAGGACTTCATGAGGCAGAGTTAAATCAAGGCAAGGATGGATGGGATGTCATATTAAACGTGCCAACTGGAGACGATAGAGTAGGCGTAATGGCAAGTACAAAACCGTCGTGGATGCATTGAACCCACAGTTATGGTGCATTAATTTCATGATGAAGGAAGCGTCCTCGATAAGCTTCATGATGAGCCCATACAACACATGAGCACATAAGAAGTTAGTCTATTCATGAAAGGAGAACAAAAAAAGAGAAACAATATCTAGAACGAACAGAGTGAAACCACAGATCTCACCGAAGCCATTCAAACTCAACAAATGTTCGACAGACACCATTATGGTACCACTGAAGCTTGCAGAACCAGTCCATCCAACCAAATCAACCAGGGTTCAGACTAGGTCACGAGGACCACTGGAAGAAAATGAGCAGCAACCACCAGAGATCATTGATATTGACGAAATCTCGTCGCTAGAGGAAATCCCAGTAGAGTCCATACCAATACTAGAGGAGATTCCACAACCACAAACAAAGGCCATGGAATAGGATACACCAACATTGGTGCACGAGCCTCGGAACAAATAAGAAGAAATCCAACAGGATATACCACCAGAACATACTGAAGCAACCACAGAAGTGAACGGAATGACACAACATATGGGAGTAGAGGAGCAACTAGATGAGATGCAAGAACCCGACTTAGGTCACCCAGTTGAGGATATCGCTATAACTACCTCGGCGTGGCCAAAGTGGATGATAGGGGAACAACCAGGAGTTACTGGAACTTTGAGCCATCCAACACAACAGGAGGACTGAGTTCAGATATCGAGCTCACCTCAAAATAAACTGACTGCAAAGACTGTGCTACCTCACATACTAGAGGGAGTACAGGTGGACCCACAACTATTGGGTCACGTCAGGAAGCTCAAGTATTCTGACCATGACATAGCAGATGAAACCAAATATCCAGATCTTGCACCACGAATCTTTATGCAGAAAATAATTGTGAACCAACTCGGAGAAACCATCACTCAACCACACCAGTGGGCAACTGGACTGGACAAAACAAGAATTATAGGATTGCTAAAGATACCACACTTTGGCAGAGGCCAATATGCATCGACATGCATCAAGAAAATGTTAATATTTATGCATGGAGGGGATGTATGGCTGGACAAACCTATCCCCATAACTTTCAAACTTATCACACAGATAACAAGCCTACTCACCCGGGGTATGGATCTCGCGCTGATTCTGTACGATAAGTCCAAGGAAAAAACATTGGCATAAGAGATGAAGAAGAAATATGTCACCGACAGGGGAACATGAGGCATTATAATCAAACAGATCAACAATTCCATGACGCAATTGGGTGAAAAGATCTTAGCCTACAAACTGCTAAGAAAATTCCTCAAAGATGAAGTACCGAAATGAGTCATTACTACTGCAGCTCAGTGCACAGAAGGCACCTCCATAAGCTAGGCAACATACCTATCAAACTTGTTCCAAGTAGATTGCAAAGACACATAGGAAGAAGGTACAAAATTTCATTACTCATGGCTGATCACTCTCATAGATTTCATGGGATGGCGAGAACCAAAACACACCATCTTTTGTACCACACCATAGCAAGGAGGAGCAAGATATCGCGTCCTGAGATCCACGACACTAGCCAAGCATAAGAGGGAGAATGGAATCGTATTCAAATCTTACCTACGGGAGATACAGGAAACCATCAACCGAGCATGGAGAATAACACCAGAGGTTGTCGCACGATATGGGGGCATCACCAATTTCTGGGCTAGGCGACAAGCCATGTTGATACAACCAAGGCAGGATCTGGATAAAAAGTGGCTACAAATGCACTACTGCGTCACCGAGGGAGATATAAACATGATCATCAATGAATGGCCTGATGAATGGAGGATTCCAACCATACCCAGAGAAGTATCAGGACAAACAGCAGGAGGGGTTGCACAAGAGGAAACAGAACCTCCACAAATCCCAGTACCCAAGAAATGAAGAACAAGCCAAACCAAGTCGACTCAGGAAGACGACGGCTCTGAGAAGCTAGGGACCTAGAAGGGGAGGAAAAAAACCATTAAGCCAACCAATGGACATCGAAAACTGGCTGAGGGAGCACAGGAAACCGCATCAAACCCCATCACACAGAAACCAGGGATAACTAAGAGACCAGTGGTACAGGAAGTAGGTGTGCGCAAGAAAACAAAGGCATAATGACCACCATCGGACTACACAATCATGAAGGATGATGAAGAGATGATTTCTAGAATGGTCCAAGACTGCCTCGTAGAGGATTTCTATCATGTTGCGCACCACATGGATAAATTGTAGAAGGAACTTATAGAAATGGGACAACTCCTTAAGAAATTCAGGGAAGCCTAGATCACGAGTAGCAGTAGAGGAATAGAGCCATTGACCACACAGACCAGAGAAAGGGTGGAGGTATAAGAACACGACCCATTTCTTTCGATGCCACACACACATTCCAAGGTCTACATAAATCCTTGCATGCTGTGAATGGATGAAATTGTGGAACATACACCACTGAAGGATTTGGATCATATCCAATTGGTCTTGAGATGGATTCCATCAAGAGCATTATACAAACTACAGGTTAGCATCGATCACGAGATGCAATCACGAGCACATAAAAACTTAGTCAAGCTACAACAAGCAACAAAGAAGTGGGAAGCACTGGAAACAGTTTGTGCACAACACAAATCTGAAACTCAGGAGGAGAAAGACGTAGAAACAAGCTTAAACGCAGAGTGGAATAAATTTTTGGGAAACTTCCAACTACTGTGCAAGGAAATGAACTCCCAGCCGCAAAAAAGATCTACCAGATTGCGCATGCAATTGATCAGTATCAAAAGGATATCGAGACTCTCCACAGATAGATTAGATCGACAACTCCACCCGAAGTGAAGGAGCAAAGGAAGTAGGAAGCAACAATGCAATTGCAAGATCTAGAAAAACAGGTCATCATGGTAGCCGACTTGCTGGATAAAGCAGCGCAACTTTGGACAAGGCTGGAAGAGGATCCAAAGGTCCAACACTGGGACAAGGAGGAGGAGAGGATGAATGCAATGATCCAAGAACTCAAGCAGTGACAAAATACCATACCAATTCTAGAACAGGTTAAGGAAACACAAGAGTTGAAGAAGATATAGGCAGAACTTATCACTGCACAAACACGTAAACAGTTGCGTCATGATCAAATAGAACCATTGCAGGAATGGGTAGCATAAGTACTTGCGCAGGTAGAAGAAGCCAGAAAACAGACAACACAGACTCAACTAAAATGCACAGGACTGATAAGCAAGGAAGTGGTAGCTCAGACAGTCGACACCATCAAGGATAAAACCATACAGGAACTGACAAAAGAAGCAGAGTTGCAGGAACAGTTCCAGATGATCACCAAGGAGATCGAGGAAGCACAGAGAAATTAGGTGACTTGGGACGAGTCACATGTCAGTGTTGGGGGCATGTTGGCACCAGGCTGAAGGGGAAAGAAGAACGATCATGGGAAAGAAAGCATGCAGAAAACTAAAGTAAAAACTGGCAAAAGCACAACATGTGTGCATGTAAGAAAGCATGCACAAAGGAAAGTGATAGTTGGAGGAATAATAGCACACGCATGGGAGAAATACCTAATGTAAGAAGGGTTAGGGTTTTGGTAATATTCTGTAAAAGGATGAAGAGCCCTAAATTTATAAATATAGATAAGAAAGTATCATATAGGGTGGGTTGTTGTTAGTGTTATTGTTGTTGTTGAGGGTTAGGCTTTGGAGTTAAGTTTTGGAGACTGTAACCACGCAGGAGCATAGGCAATATGTAATGTTTTTAGCTGTATGAACCGATTTTGTAAGTTGTTGAGAAAATAAGATACGAGGGAAGGTAGATATAAGGATTAGACTGTAGGCTGTAGAGCCTAGTGCGATCTAGTTTGCCTCACATAGATCTTACCCAGTTTTGTGGAGAATTGTAAGCGTGTGGCACCATGAATGAAAAACTTCCATAATAAAAGAGCCAGGAGACAAATATTTGTGAATGTAGCCCAGGAGGGGGTGAACCACGGTAATACTCGTGTAATATGTTGAATCTATGCACGTCTCTTCTTTATTTCAACAATTAATGGTTAAGCTTGATGAATGAGTTAGCACATTGTTATGAATCTGTTTATACTCTTCTGGAATTAAACTATGAAATATACATATGCAACTTCAAGGGATGAGTAGTTTACCTTACAACTCACGGTACCTGGATTTTAGAAAGAAACCCCTATCCCCTACTCTATCCTAGGTTGTAAACACATGAGTCTTACAGTCACCCATTTAAAGCTATCTTGGGTGAGACTGCGCAGTACCTTCCGGGTGCTGTGTTGCCTTTTGGATTACCAGGAGGGCCGATAGTTTTAGAGACTTTGTTGGAACCCCAAATGACATGAACCCTAGGTCAATAACTCAGACAACCCAAGAAGGGAAATAGTAACCAACACTTAAGCATGGGGGTAATGTTGGGATCGTATTTTGATTTTTTTGTGGTGATGATTGAATCCTTTTTACACCGGTATTATATATTTTATTGACCATTTTGAAGAAGTTTTCAAAGTATTTTGTATCAATTCATCATGGAGTTATAAAAAGTATGTACAATCAATTTTTTTCAATGGTTTTGAGTTAAATTTAGTTCGATTTGATGATTATAGAGATATAATGTGCGATCTGTGTGTAGCAGGGTGAATTCACAGATCCTCCATCCGATAGCTCACTCGACAGTTCATCCAACACTCCATCCGACATGTGATCCAACACTTGGAGCACAGGTGAGTTGGCGGTTGACGTATTTGTATATTTTAACCTTGTACAATATTTACTGCAAACAAATTTTCAGTAAAAGAACAGAAAAGATAAAATGGAAAATACAAACATTACACATATATTTTTCCCCTGGAAACCCAAACCGAAAAAACCAACATATTTAATATTCATTCATAGTGATACATTGTTTACAATACAATATACATATATGAGCCAGCGACATCAAAACCCTAAACCAATGACCTAGATTAGTGAACAACCCTAATTCCTTAACCGGAAATATAAAACCATGGGCAAAAAACCATGTTCTAAAAAACCACCTAAATATGTGACATGTTTCTCGAGGAAAAAAAGTTGTTTTTGGGGGCGCTGCCCCCAAACCCTCACGTGGGGGGATTATCCACCTGCACCCCCCTATAATCCTCCTGTGTGCCCGGTAAATAATATATCACATACCCAACATTTTCCCACTTGTTGTTTTCTTTACATACAAGGGGTTACAAGGTTACATAGTCAACAATCCAGGGCAACAATGCCCATGGATCCTCTACACCAAGGGAACTTCTCAGTGCTCACAGATTTTGTTAATGAGTTTGCAACATTATTTAAAGTGTCCACCTTCATCAACGATACTTTATTTTCTTCAATCATGTCTGTCACAAAGTGATATTGAATATCAATATGCTTTGTCTTTGAATGATAAGTCGGGTTCTTCACCAGAAAAATTGCACTCTGACTGTCACAATCTATCCTTACAGCTTGTTGTACCAACCCAATACCTGAACACAATATTTGTAACCATGTTGCTTCCTTACTTGCATGAGTGGATGCCATTTATTGAAATTATGTAGTTGAAAGTGCCACTACATCTTGTCTTTTTCTCAGCCAACTTATTGCACCTCCAAATAGGTTAAACACATACCCACTTGTAGATCTCCTACGATCTAGATCTCCAACCCAGTATGCATCCAAAAATCCATGTATATCCACCACTCTGTCCAATCCCGGTCTTCCTTCGTAGCACAATCCATAGCTAGTAGTGCCATACAAATACTTGAAAACCCTTTTTACTATTGTCCAATGCTCCTTCCCTAGTTTTGACATATACCAGCTCAAAACTCCCACTGCATGTGCAATGTATGGTCTAGTATAGACCATTTCGTACATAAAACTACCAACTGCAATCGCATATGGAACATGAGACATGTCGTCCTCCTCTTCATCTTTCTTGGGACACTTATCCGCAAATAACTTTACACCAACAGGAATAGGAACCTTGACCGGTTTACATTCCTGCATATTAAATCTGTACAATATGGTCTCGACATATTTTCTATGATTTAACCAGAGTTTTCTCCTTTTTCAATCTCTTTTAATTTCCATGCCCAAAATGAAACTTGAAGCACCGATATCCTTCATGTCAAATTTAGAGAACAATTGAGTTTTCACATCCTGGATAATCTCCTTGTTGTTTCCTATCAACAACATGTCATCCACATACAAGACCAAATAAATAAAATGATCACCAATTAATTTAAAATACACATAGTGATCCTCTTTGATTCTTGTGAAGCCAAGTCCCAACATATAAGTATCAAATTTTTGATAAGACGTCCTTGGTGATTGTTTTAAACCATACAGGGACTTTTTCATCTTGCATACCAGCTCCTTCTTTCCCTTGACAACATAGCCTTTTGGTTTCTTCATATATATTTCTTCTTCCAGACCCCCATATAGGAATGTTGTCTTCACATCCATCTGTTCTACTTCAAAATCAAATGCAACAACAACAGATAACATAAATCTTATATAGGTTAACTTGGCAACAGGAGAAACAATCTCACCAAAATCAATTCCCTCAACCTGAGAATAACCCTTTTCTACTAACTGAGCTTTGTATTTCTCCACTTTTCCTTTTGCATTTAGCTTCTTTTTAAATACCCATTTGCTGCTAATGAGATTTCTTCCAGTCGACAACTCCACTAGATCCATGTTACACATCAAAATTACTCACTTCAATGATGACCTATTGTCGTCATTACAAGTATCGCAAGTGTCTCACTTTGGCCTCAAATGTCACAAATATCATACTGTCATATTTCTTATGTCGTATCCTGAATGACATCACAGGGATACTTGAGACATCCTCAAAGACTGGTTAAAAGAAGGACATGTAATTTGACAAAGAGTACAAAGCTTTTTGCCTTGAGAAAACCACTTAAAAATCACTTTTGAAGGGAAAAACTCCCCCACCCACTGACAGGGAGTGCTAACGCTCCTTTCCCTCCTTTGGGGGAGCATTGCAACACTCTGTGCACCATTCTAGAGGAGCATTGGGATGTTTGAGGAAATCTTGGCCTGTTGAAGAAAATCAAAGAAATATCCCCCTCATCTCTGAAATCAGTTGGATTCGAATATGAGGTCAAGGATGGATCTTAGGGAGGATCCAAAACTAATGGAGAAGGATCCTCAACCTATCCCAAGAATATTTAAGGTGGTTGGGCCTCTCAAAGCCTATATAAGAAGACCTCCTCATGTTCAAAGGCGGATTGAAAAATACCTAATTTATGATATCATAAGGAAGGGGAGACATTTGAAGACATGAAACTTATGATCTCATAAGGGATAATTGTCAGTGAAAGCATAGTCATTTTGATTGCGGATTATTTGGGCAAGGGGTTGGACAAGGAGAGTTTTAAGAGGCTATTGCAACTTCATCAAAGGTCTATAAGTATCTCTTTTGAGTTATCATTAATACATGTGCTTGGCCCGTTTCCTTCAAGATTATGTATATCTACATGAACTTGTCTTTGATGGATAGATCTAGTTTCAAGCTAATCATGGTAGAATAGGAAGCGTGTTTTGTCTTTGATTGAATTGGAGGACTCGTTGAAGAGCTTGGGGATCAGAGATCAACTTGGATTGGGTGAGGAAAAACATTGTAAAAAGGTTAATATCTTCTTCCTTTTCTCTATAGATTAGCTTAGCTAGGTTTAAAGGGATGTCAATGATCAACGTTAGCACCTTTCTGTCTTGGCCTTAGGAGTCTAGGGTCTAAGAGGGGATTCACCTGTCCGTAGGGGGATCTACTTGTAATTGAAATTGGAAAATCCACCGGGGAAGGATATCAATTTGTATTTCCTTGTCAATCCCTTCCCTTTTCCCACCTTTCAGATCACTTTTACTTTTTTTCATCATCCATTATCCTTCTCCTACCTTCACTA
>JZKD02S2381912.1:992291-1003688 GCA_000966675.3 Picea glauca
AAGCCCTACAACTAATCTAATGTAGGTTTGCTACCAGAAAATATAAAAATGTCTAATCAAATTTTATAAGCGCTTTATTTTATGGTTGTTGTTACTCAAAAGGAAAATGGCGTGGACAATATGGTGTTTTGACCGGCTCGAAAGTTATGCAAAGAGATGAAGATGCAATATTTTCATTTCGATGAAAGCTATGC
The DNA here is from genome assembly GCA_000966675.3 of Picea glauca. Lineage (NCBI taxonomy): Eukaryota > Viridiplantae > Streptophyta > Pinopsida > Pinales > Pinaceae > Picea > Picea glauca. The sequence goes on from JZKD02S2381912.1 coordinate 992,486, forward strand.
TACAATAAGGAGAAAACATTTATCATTCCTAGATGCACAATGTCTAAAAATCTTAAAACTCATCAATATCAATATTCTCAAGAAATGAGCAAAAACAACTGTACACCAATGAAAGATCAAAAAGTGCCAAGAATCATGAAATTCTTCTACTTCAAATGCAAGGATGCCCCCAATCCAATATAAAGAAAGAAATTAAATCTTTTTGTTTCAAAATTTTCACTAAAAGCAATAATGAACTTTCTTAAAACAAAGAAACCCAAACTAAAAGTTTTCTTTTAAAGTGAACTATTCAAAAGAAATATGATCTTTCCCTAAAAAATTCTAAAGAAAACACAGGCTTTGGAATTGAAATACACTCAAAGCAAGAGGCTAATCCTTCAAAACCAAACAAAGCAAAGATGGCTAAAAGAAACTCAAAGAATGTCAAGTAGACTATAAACATATCAATATAGGCTCCAAAAGTTCAATCTAGCTGATCAAAGAAAAACTAGGCATCAAAAGATAGGAAAGCCTAATTCCAAACAAAAAATTCAAATGGGTTCGCAGCCTAGCTATAGGGTGCAGTGAGAAAATCAATGGAGTTCGTAGGATGGACACAGGTAGGGTACGAACATGTCACACTGGACTACATAGTAGGGTGTGAACTTCAATGATTCTCATAGGCCACGTCAAGGTACAATGCGAGAAGGTTTATAATCAAGCAAAATTTGGAAAATGGACAAAATTTTTGAGTGAACTTTCAGATCCAGAGAGTCTGGATGGATTTCCCACAGACTCAGAGACCATAAATCAAGCAATCAAAGCAAGGGAAACTAGACTAACTAGGAAACAATCCGTTCCCCAGTATGGTCACCAATTTTGTTATCGGATAAATCGGTAGGTGCAGACACTAACTGATCTCCCTAGATCCTCCTAGATCTAGAACAAAACACACCAGAACATGACGCTTTCCTTAAGTTTTAGATATTGAATTTACTAACTAAAGAGGGATAGGTGACATACCATTTAAATGCCACTTCCTTTCATCATCACCATCCTAGCTCCATTCCAACGCTCATACCATGATGAACCTGCAAAAGAACACAACCAACCAAGGTGATAGTAATAGCATAAACTCAATATAAACCTATGTATGTGATCAAGGAATCATACAATAAAACACAACAAGCTTTATAGGAAAGAAACATATTACTATATCATATTAAATGTGAAAGAGAGATTACAACCATGGCCTTGATGTCATAATGTCCCTTCCAACTGTCCTTCATTCCCCACACACTTCCACACCAAGAATTCTAAGACCATGGATCTGATAGCTACTCACAATCTATCTTGACAAAGAAAATCTCAAAGCCACTCTAACCAAGCTAACAATCCCAAGCCAAAAAACAACTCTTTCTCCATGAGAGCTCCTCTCCTTTTATAAGATGAAGAGGATAAGGTGAGGAGGTTAGGATGATCCCACTAAATCATGAAAGCGAGTAATATCCAAACCATTCAGATGCCACCTCACCATGGAAGTTTCTCCTTCTAGAAGCATTAAGAAGATGCTTGTTTTTCCCACATGTAAGGATTATCGCACCCTGCCTATAGAGCAGACTGCGAACTCCTCGTGACCTATCTATGATGCAGCCTGCAAGAATCAGGTATTCTCTCACCCTAGCTATAATGCAGCCTGTGAACTTGCTTTTTTATAGGGTTTTTACAAAGGAAAATGCAACTTCTTTTCTCAGGAAAAGTTCTTCTCCCTTCCTTCTTTAGGAACTCAGGCCACTGACCCCTCCGAAGGCAAAAGATAGGTTTACATCATTAATGGTCATAGGGATGACGAAAATAATGTGTAACATAGATTCATAACGTGTGTTGCTTGTTTTACTTAGTGGACGTTAGTGTTAATGGCATAAACTCTTGGGAGTACTAATGGAGGAAACCCTTGTCCCAGGGAACCTTTCACCTTTCCTTCTTTTGGAAACATTAGTCCTCCATACATTGCCACACTGAGTCTTCCGAGACTCACCATCGGATTACCGGTCTGGTTGTTCCCCACTCCGATGATCTTGAATCTTCCCAGTGCTTTAGTTTCACCTAATGCTTCAGATGTAAGTAAACCACCCACACATCAACCTCATGTAGACTTTTCACCTTCTTCACCCATTAAGTCTCCTTCCCTTTCTCCTTCTTTTCCTAGTGAAATATCTAAATCAAGTAGCCAATTTGATAAGAAGAAGAAGAAACATAAAGAGAAGAAGAAGAAGAACTCAAAAAGGACCAAGCCTCCAACCATATCAGATGTTGGATCCAAGCAAACAACTACTATTAATCATACTGGGAGTGTTGATGAGGTCGACAAGATTAAAACTAAGAATCTGAAACCCAAATTCCCTTGTAGTCTTTGTAAGGGTGACCACTTTTTGAGGTATTTCCCTGGTCTTCCCAAGGTCTTAGAAATGTGTTCCTCCACATCAATGACCTCTGCTAGTTATGTTGGTGATGCCCCGTCAACTAGTGACATTAAGGTTGGTAAGAAGAAGAAAACTGTCAAATTTCCTTGTATGTTATGAGAAGGTGATCATTATTCTCTCCTTTGTCTTCGTATGGACGTAGCTTATTCTCTTTTGGAAAATATTCAACTTCCAATTGGTTCATAAGATTTCCCCCAACCCATCTTTAGTTGATGGAATGGTAAATATGGTTCCATCCCAGTCAGTGTGGTTGATCAGGTGGTCCATCTAGTTTCATCCTCGATTGAACCACTAACCAAAGCAGCTGATCCAATTCTGTCATCGATCAACCCCACTTTTCATATGAAAAGTGAAACCCAAGTGACTGATCTAGTCCCGTAATTGGTTAGTCCCACCCTTCATCTGAAGAGTTCCAATGTGGTCAATCCCATTCCTCCTCTGACGAGTGCCAAAGTGGTTTCTACGATCCCTTCATTGGTCAGTCCGGTTGATCATGTCGTTAATCTAGTCATGTCCTTAGTTGAACCAGTTGACAAAGTGGTTGATCTGATCCCCTCTTAGGTCAATCCCGCTCTCCTGTTAGAGAGTGAAACCCAAGAAGTCGATCTGTTTCCACTTGTCGACCCCATTCTCCCCTTGGAGAATGAAACCCAAGTGGTCGATTTGATGTCGTTATCAATCAATCCTACTCTCCCGCTAGAGAGTAAAGCCGATTATGCCCACTTTTTTCTTGTTGATACAGAATCTACCGTGCTGGGGGGAATTTCTCCTTCTCCCGCAAAACTCCCTCCAAGTAATGAGGCCATCCTTTTTGATTGGGGTGTGCCAACTGGAACTCGTCTTCCCTCTCACATGCCTTTCAATATTGGAGTACAGGTTTGTGGTCGAGACATTCCTCATGCACTGATAGATGAAGGTTCGTCCATTAGTATTTTGTCCTCTATTTCTTGGCAAGCTTTGGGTTATCCTTAGCTTTTTTCGGTTACCCATAATCTATTCGCTTTTAAAAGAAGAACCAGTCACCCTTTAGGGATCCTTCCCCAGTTTCCCGTAACTTTGGGAGGGAAAACTGTCTTTATTGATGTTATGGTAGTCCAGCACCCCTTGGATTTCGATTTACTCCTTGGGTGATATTATGTCTATGCCATGAAAGATATTGTGTCCACTTTTTTTCATCTGATATCTTCCCCTCATGATGGAAATATTGTGGCTATTGATCAACTTTCATGCATTGTTCCTGACTTGATTACCAACACAATGACCTCCCTAAATAGGTTTTATATGCAGCCGGTATCACCCCTTCCACAGGTCAATTATGTGGCGTTGTCTCCCATGACTTCAAATTCTGATGAATTAGATCCGGTAGTTGACATGGTGATCTCTTCGGTAGGGATATTGGAGCTTGATATCCTTACCCCTATCATGGACCTCGACATGTGTTCTTTCCAGAGTGTTTTTCTTCCGTCCAGTGAAGATCTCTTAGAAGCCATGTCCGACTTTTGTTCCTTGACATGGTGTCCTTCCAGAGCATTGTCCTCTTGGAAGCCATGATCAATATGAAAACTACGAGCATGGGTTTTATTCTCTGTGGCAAGCTCGTTAAAAAATGAAACATAAGCCATGAGCATAGTTTTCCTCTCTGTCGCAATCTCGTTAAAAAATGAAACAAAAATCCGGGGATTGAACCTGGAGCCTTGAGCATAGTTCTTTTTTGGTGTCAATCTCATTAAAAAAAAAAAAATCACCTCTCCCTTCAAGTTGAGTCATTCGCTAGATCTCGTAGATATCAAGTTGAGTCTTTAGCTAGATCTCATAGATGTTGAGTCAAGTCTTTTTTTAGGTCTCGTATTTGAACCTTCATTTCATCCACGCTTATCCTTTTTCTCCATATAGTAGAGAAATTGGTGACAACCTCAAAGTCAAGGAATGAATTGAAGCTTGGGGGGGCATGTCTCCAGCCTTTGATTATAATTCTAGAGTTAATCCACTATATTTTCAAGCTGGGGGCAGAGTACCAACCATCCATTGGTATCCCAACCTTTGGAAATTACGTTGCGAATTTACAAGCATATTTTAATTTTGTTTCAAGCTTGTGTAAAAATGAAACCAATACCAAGCTTAGTCTTTGTTCTTTCTCGTGTTTTCAAAAACATGAGAATGTAACCAGGTAGAATTTTATCACTTTTTCGTACTCGTAAAGGTTATATGAAAAAGAAACCCCATGGAGTCTCCTTTAAGCTCTTTTTAGACTCTCTAAACATGAAAATATTGTCGAGTGATATTGCTTCCTTTCCCACTCATTAAAATGTTTGAAAGGGCATATTTTGAGTGATAATTTATCTCTTTTTAGGCCTCACGAGACTAACATTACGAAAAAGGAAAACCCTGGAGACATATTTAAGTTCTTTTTAGACTCTATAAACATGAAAAATCACCGAGTTTACCTTCTCTAGACTCGTTAAACAATCATACATTGAAGGTCGCATATGGGACCGAAACCTTACTTCTTCCAGTTCGTTAAACAAAGGAAGAGGGACTCACCGAAGGTGAGTTATATTGAGCATGTGTTATCCTCCTCGAGATTGTTAAATTAAAAAGAGGTACTCATCTATCTGGATGGGGGAAAATTTTGAAGGAAGAAAGCCAAGCAGTTTTTGAAAACAACACAAGTCACTCTTACAATCTCCCTTGAACATGACGCTTTGTCTTTGCATACATTTTAATATATTGAACCTCTACACTGAACCAATCCTCTAAGTTTATTTACTCCTTTGGGTCACCCGATGAAAGTCACAGTATCCATTTCATCATCATGTTTTGGTCCATGTCATGTTTCTGCTGTTGTGCCTCAATGTTCAAGGGAAGTATCTGCCTCGAGAGTCAACCATCACAAATTTCCTGTTTCAACACCCATGTCAGTCTGTTCTCATTGGATTCACCACCTTATATCTCTATGTTAGTTTCATGTTGTTGATGGGGGGTACATCAAGTCCCTCCTGCGGCAAGTCTATTTCCTTTCGACTTCATCACATTATCCGGGAACTAGACCTAGAAACTATTTAGTACCTTGGGACCTACATGCCTCAATGGCAGGCCTCCTCACTTCCGACAATGGGTTTACATCATTGACCTCTGATCGGATGATTCCAAAAATGTTCAAATTCAACTCATTTATTCACATTCGCTGGAATGTACTAGGGTACCTTGGGAATCATTGACATCAATGGTGATCTCCCTCGCGCTTGTTAATGATTTACCTCATTGACCAGTAATCAAGTGGTTTCTACCCTGTTTGAAAACAAGACATCTATTCACATGGTTAGATTCATACTGCATTGGGATCGGTAAGAAGACCCTGGGTTGAGTGATCACTCTGATATACACTTTGACCAGGTTGCGACGAAGTTTCTTTTAAGAATATTGACACATATATTGTTACATAGATCCACTTTGTATTGGTTCGTGGCTATGTCTTGTCATCTCGTAGATCCACTATGTATTTTTCATGGCTATGATTTGTCTATGATACGAAAGTATAGATCCAAATTGTATCTTTTGTGGCTATATCTTTTTGTTTATACAATTATGGATCTGCAGTGTATCTTATGGCGGCCATACCTTGCAAGTATTTATCACCCAGGCATAGGTATGCCTACCTTGGGTTTGAAACATGTCATAATATTTGTTTGATGGTTGTGTGTAGATTCTACCAGGTTCTTTGTGTCCATACCCTTTCTCGAAGAAGTCTACAAAGTACTTCAGTTATCAGTTTCCATCTTCTGACTTCACACTTTGGGGGGGAATCTGTTACACATCAAAATTACTCACTTCAATGATGACCTATTGTCATCATTACAAGTGTTGCACGTGTCGCACTTTGGCCTCAAATGTTGCAAATATCATACTTTCATCTTGCTTATGTCGTATCCTGAACAACATCACAGGGATACTTGAGACATCCTCAAAGACTGGTTAAAAGAAGGACATGTCATTTGATGAAGAATACAAAGCCTTTTGCCTTGAGAAACCCACTTAAAAATAACTTTTGAAGGGTAGCTCTCCCCTACCCACTGACAGGGAGTGCTAACGCTCCTTTCCCTCCTTTGGGGGAGCGTTGAAATGCTCTATGCACCATTCTGGGGGAGCATTGGGTTGTTTGAGGAAATATTTGGTTGTTGAGGAAAATCAGGGAAAGATCTCCCTCATCTCTGAAATCAGTTGGATTCAAATTTGAGGTCAAGGATGGATCTTAGGGAGGATCCACAACTAATGGAGATGGATCCTCAACCTATCCTAAGAATATCTAAGGTGGTTGGGCCTCTCAAAGCCTATATAAGGAGGCCTCCTCATGGTGAAAGGAGGATTGAGAAAATACCTAACTTATGATCTCATAAGGAAGGGGAGACATTTGAAGACATCAAACTTATGATCTCATAAGGGAGAATTGTCAGTGTAAGCATAGTCATTTTGATTGCGGATTGTTTGGGCAAGGGGATGGAAAATGAGAGCTGGAAGAGGCTACTACAACTTCATCAAAGATCTGTAAGTATCTCTTTTGAGTTCTCATTAATACATGTGCTTGGCCTCTTTCCTTCAAGATTATGTATATCTACATGAACTTGTATTTGATGGATAGATATAGTTTCAAGCTAATCATGGTAGAATAGGAAGCGTGTTTTTTATTTGATTGGATTGTAGGACTCGTTGAAAATATTGGGGATCATATCTCAACTTGGACTGGGTGAGGACAAACAACGTAAAAAGGTTCATATCTTCTTCCTTTTCTCTATAGATTAGCCTATCTAGGTTTAAAGGGATGTCAGTGATCAACGTTAGCACCTTTCTGTCTTGGCGTTAGGAGTCTAGGGTCCAAGAGGGGATTCACTTGTCTGCAAGGGGATATACCTCTAACAAAAATTGGACTTCAGTCATCAGTTTCCATCTTCTGACTTCACACTTTGTGGGGAAATCTGTTACAAATCAAAATGAATCACTTCAATGATGACCTATTGTTGTCATTACAAGTGTCACACTTTGGCCTCAAATGTCGCAAATATCATACTGTCATCTTGCTTATGTCATATCCAAAACAAAATCATAGGTATACTTGAGACATCCTCAAAGACTGGTTAAAATAAGGACATGTCATTTGACAAAGAGTACAAATCCTTTTTCCTTAAGAAAACCACTTAAAAATCACTTGTGAAGGAAAGCGCTCCCCTACCCACTGATGGGGAGAGCTAACGCTCCTTGCCCTCCTTTGGGGGAGCATTGCAATGCTCTGTGCACCATTCTGGGGGAGTGCTGGGCTGTTTGAGGAAATATTGGGTTGTTGAGGAAAATCAGGGAAAGATCCCCATCATCTCTAAAATCAGTTGGATTTGAATTTGAGGTCAAGACTGGATCTTAGGGAGGATCCACAACTAATGGAGAAGGATCCTCAACCTATCCCAAGAATCTCTAAGGTGGTTGGGCCTCCCAAAGCCTATATAAGGAGGCCTCCTCATGGTGAAAGGGGGATTGATAAATACCTAACTTATGATCTCATAAGGAAGGGGAGACATTTGAAGACATCAAACTTATGATCTCATAAGGGAGATTTGTTAGTGAAAGCATAGTCATTTTGATTGTGGATTATTTGGGAAAGGGGATGGACAAGGAGAGTTGGAAGAGGCTGTTGCAACTTCATCAAAGGTCTGTAAGTATCTCCTTTGAGTTCTCATTAATACACGTTCTTGGCCTGTTTCCTTCAATATTATGTATATCTACATGAACTTGTCTTTGATGGATAGATCTAGTTTCAAGCTAATCATGGTAGAATAGGAAGCGTGTTTTGTCTTTGATTGAATTGTAGGACTCGTTGAAGAGCTTGGGGATCAAAGCTCAACTTGGACTGGGTGAGGAAAAACATCATAAAAAGGTTAATATCTTATTCCTTTTCTCTATAGATTAGCTTAGCTAGGTTTAAAGGGATGTCAGTGATCAACATTAGAACCTTTCTGTCTTGGCCTTAGGAGTCTAGGGTCCAAGAGGAGATTCAACTGTCCGCATGGGGATCTACCTATAACAATCCCAAGCCTCATTCTTATCCAAAGATTCCATTTCTTCATCCATGGCTCTTTTCCAGAGATTTCCATCCTTTGAATCCACTTCCTCCCTGATAGTTATAGGATCATCATTAGTAATAGACAAAGAAAAATTTGAATGGAAATCAGATGGAGTATACCTTTCCGGTAGCCTTATTTCTTGAATCGATCTCCCCAATACTAGAGTATGAGGATCTTCTTCTGATGATTCATGTTCTTATGTAGAGTCTAATTCATCATCATTTAAATAAAAATCCATTTTCTCTTGTTCTTCCTTACTTGGTAGGACTTCCTATTTAACAACATCCTTCATTTCTCTAAATACCACATCTCGGCTATATACTGCCTTCTTAGTTTCTGGGTTCCAAATCTTATAACCTTTGAGACCATCTTTATATCCAATAAAGATAAACTTTTCAGCCTTCTTATCTAGATTATTCTTGTTTTCCTTTGGAACATGAACATATGCATCACAACCAAATACCTTGATATGTGTTAGATAAAGTTCCTTACCAGTCCATACCTCTTGTGGAGTCTTGTCATCCAACGTTGATGAGGGTGATCTGTTGACCATGTAACATGCAATACCCACTACCTCTGCCCAAAATTATTACCCTAACTTTGAACCACTGAGCATGCACCTTGCTTTTTCCATTAGCCCCATGTTCATCCTTTCTACAACTCCATTATGAGAACTCTTCGTCATTATTTGTCCTCAACACCTTAATTCTTTTCTCTGTTTGATTCTCAACAAGAGCCTTAAACTCTTTAAACCTATCAAAGACTTCATATTTATTCCCGAGGAAATATATCCAAGTATTCCTCAAGAAGTCATCTATAAATGAGACATAGTACACAGATTTTCCCAATGATGGGACCGACACAGGTCCAAAAACATCACTATGAACTAGCTGTAAAACTCCTTCTGCCCTCGTTGCACTAGAGGGGAATCTTACCTGATTATGCTTCCCATGTAGACAATGTTCACAGAAATCAAAATCCAGAGAGAAATTAGACATACCTTCAACCATACCTTTACCATGTAGTAGTCGAAGAACCTTCTCTATGATATGCCCCAGTCTTTGATGCCACAACATAACCTTTTCTCCAGAGACTGTAGGAGTTATTTCTTATTCAAATCCAATATCACAAACAATGGAACTATTACACCCATCACTAATAGTGCTTCCTTGCATCTTATATAGAGTTCCAAACAAAATTCCCTTCACCAACACCATTTCTCCTCGAACCATCCTGCAGGTTTCCTTTTCAAATATTGTTTTTACCCCTACACCTTCCACTTTTCTTACAAAAATCAAATTTATGGCCTAACCTGGGATGTGTAGAACACCAGGAAGTGTTCTAATCCTTCCATCTATGAGCCTCAACTTGAATTTTCCTCGTCCTATGATTCAGGTTGTCGAATCATCACCTAAGAAAACATGACCTCTATCATACCTTTCATATTCATAGAACCACTCCCTGTGGGGAGTCATATGAAAGGATGCACCAGATTCAACCAACCATGCCTCATGATCTACATGTGTTCTGGAAGAAGCCAAGTACACATCCCCTCCTTTTTCCTTGAAGGTCTTTTCTTCTGTAGAAGGAGATTCTTTAGATCCCTTCTTTTTCAAAACTTTGGATCTACACTGCTTCTTGTAATGCCCTTCTTTTCCACATCTCCAACATACCTTTACAAACTTTTTGGGAGATTTAGATCTACCCTTAGATTCAGATCTCCCACTTGAGAACTTAGATCTATAACTTTCCTAGGAACGTCCTCTTGTGAATAATGTGTCTGTGCTCTTTCCTTCCATATTCTTTCGTCTCATATCCTATGACAACAAAGATGAAACCACTTCATCAAATTTCAAGGAAGTTGTACTACTACCTATGTCCACAACTATAAAATCCCATGAGTCTGGTAAAGAACATAGTAAAATGATACATTTATCTTCATCTAAACTTTTAATCTCAATAGATACTAACTAACTTACCACAGTATTGAAGGAGTTCAAATGCTTCGTCACCGAGTCTCCATCTCTCATCCTCAAGTTATACATCTTCTTTATCAAGAATATTTTATTCACTAGGGACTTAGACTGATACAAATTCCCCAACTTATCCCATAAATCCTTGGTTGTAGCTTCCTCTGACACATTTAGTAATATTGAATCTCAGAAACACAGTCAGATTGTGCTCTTTTCCTTTCGATCCAACTTTTTCCAGTCATCTGTTGAAGTTCTTGTAGGTGCAGTACCTGGATCTACCATGATCCACTGATCTCTATCCACCAATAGATATTCCATCTTGAGCTTCCTCAAATCAAAAATTTTCCCATTAAACTTCTCGATCTCCATATCCAAATTGCTTTCCATTTATTTTCACTTGAAAAATCAATACCATAGATCTCCCACTATAACAAGGCTTATCACAGTCCCAAGCCAAACCCTTGACCACAAAGGCATCCCCCTGAAGCCAACAAAGCTCTGATACTGTTAAGGTCCTAACCCGCACATAGGTAGATCAATGTATTAGGATGTAATAAAGGTCAATATTAATACGACCTTTCAATAAAATAGAATAAGGCGGATGTAAGAAGACCTAATAGAAGCTTCCGCTTCTAGAAGGATCTTCCTCTAGATGCTTCTC
>JZKD02S2381912.1:1041528-1064890 GCA_000966675.3 Picea glauca
TATCAGATCCCTTTGGTTTTTCAACCTTCTTAGACTTGCAATCTTTCTTATAATTCCCTGTTTTACCACACTTCCAACATTTCCTCAAAGATTTTCCTGGAGACTTAGATCTACCCGTAGATTTAGATCTCCACCCCGAAGGCTTACCAGGGTTCCTGACTTGGGCACGCCCTCTTACAAATAAAGCATATGTGTTGTGTCCATCCATGATTTTTCACCTCATCTCTTCAGATAACAAGGATGCAACTACATCCTCATACTTCAATGTAGATTGAGTGGTACTACCTATTGCTACAACCAGATTATCCCAAGAGTTTGGAAAATAACATAACAAAGTAATACACTTATCTTCTTATGCAATCGTAATATTAACAGAACCAAGTTGACTTACCAGAGTATTAAAGGCATTTAGATGTTCTGTCACAGAATCTCCATCTTCCATCCTAAGATGATACAACTTCTTTCGAAGAAACAACTTTTTTACTAGGGACTTTGATTGATACAAATTCCCCAACTTATCCCATAGTTCCTTGGCTGTAGGTTCTCCTGAGACATTCAACAACACAGAATATGAAAGGCAGAGTCAAATATTACTCCTTTCTCTTCTATCCAACTTCTCTTAATATTCCTTCGACATACCAGTAGGTGGTGTACTACTAGTTTGTGCACTAGTAGTTTGTGTACCAGTCGTCTGTGTGCCAGTAGGCTGCGTACCAGTCGACGGTGTACCAGGATCCACAACGATTGATTGTTCTTTGTCTCCAAGAAGTTCCTCCATCTTTAGCGTCCATAGATCAAAGTTTTTATCGTTGAAATTCTCTATCTCGATTCTAGAATAACTCGCCATTCCTCTTTCTGCACTCAAATCACCACTGCAAAAGCTCCCACTAAACCCAGGTTTATCATAGACCCAAGATAAAATTGATCTATCAAGACCGAGCCAAACCCTCAACAACAAAGGCGTCCCTCTGAAGCCAAAAACGATCTTTGATACCACATGTAAGTTTTAAACCTGTGAAGTGAAGCAATGCATATAGATTCTTAAGAAAAACATAATTTAATCAATGGCTCATTCACATAGTACACTGAGATATTATACCGGAAACCCTCAACTGGGAAAACCTTTCTTATATTCATTATATCGAATTTCACCATTCACTATACAATATATACAATGTTTTTAGGTATTTCGTAGATACCAAAACCCTAATCCCTAAAATAGGGATTATTTTTAGTAAACCTCTAAAAATAGCAAAAACCACCAAAAAAAAAAAATCGGGGTGCTGCCTCGGGCTACGCCCGGTACCGAACACTGCGCGTAACCTAGGGGGGGGGAATACCTTCCCCCCCTAGGAAAGTTCCCGATTCACACAACACAAACATAGCACTACTACGAGGGATCGTCAGATGCAGTTGTCATATCTGACGCGTCCACACACACACATGCAAAGAATATAACACATACCCAACACAATCAAGGTAATGGTCAACCACAATCATCCATGTAAAACATAACAAATAATGGTTATGGTCATGGTCCACCCTAGTCAACCAAGGTCATGGTCAACCATAATCAACCTTAGTTAATCATGGTCAACCATAGTCAACTATGGACAAGCATAGTCAACCATAGTTAACCATAGTCTACCATAGACAACCATGGTCATGGTTAACCATTTACATTTTCAACCATATTCAACCACACGATATACCATATTAAACCATGGTCAACATCAATTATAGTCAACCATGGTCATGTTCACCCATGGTTATCCATATTTAACCATGTCCAACCATATTCATTCATGTAAACCACACTCATGGTCATTGTCAACCATAGTAAAACATTCTCATGTTCACCCATCGTCAACCATATTCAACCATATTCAACCATGGAAAACCATGGTCATTGTTAACCATGGTGATAATGATGGTCAACCATGGTCATGGTCATCTAAGGACAACCACAATCACCTATGGTCGACCATGATCTTGGTCAACCATGATCAACCATAGTCTACCTTAGTCAACCATGGTCTACCATAGTCAACCATGTTCTACGTGACCAACCTCCTTCTATGGGGTCATCGTTGGTAAACCATGCTCATCCATTCCATATATATTTCATAATTAATTATATTTATATTTTAATTCACAAATCCTTAATATCTGTGTCTATATTTTTTGTGTCAAGAGGTGCTCTACATCCCAGTATGGGGGAGATGTTTTCATGTAGGTAATGTTACATTAAAAAAATAATAAGTTGGGTCAATTACATTTTGAACAATTAACTAAGTCAACTCCATTACACAATTCACAAATATATAAATATTAATAATACAATTATCCATCTCATAACTCAAAATTGGGAGTGGAGAAATTGACGAAATTCCCTAATCCAAACATTGAAGGTGAACTAAGCATGTTTCTTATAGATCCATCAAATTGAGGGAATAGTGGGATAAGAAGAGTGATGGATATTTCTCAATCTACGTCGATCCAGGCCACACCTTGTTCATGATCACGACAAAATCAGTTAATCACCATATGTTTCAGATGTCGTCAGAGGAGGCAGAGAAGGAATATGGTTTCTACTTCATGAGCCCTCTCACTCTAACCTGTGAGGTATATATTTTTCACAGGATTCTGGAGACCTTGAATATATATTGTGGCAGTGAGGATTCTTTGAATGAGGATGATGTCTTCTTGGGCTTCTCAGTGGCAAGGATATGAACTTTATGAACTAAATCAATGTTACATCTATGTTACATTTCCTTGCCCTTAAAAATTCTTTGTCCTCAAAGCATGATTAGAGAATGACCTATCTCTTGTTCTAACTCAAACTGTCTTCTCATGATATTTTATTTTTGTAGTTGCGACACTTGACAAAACAAAACGATATAATATTCTAATTATTAAAGTAATATGTTTCATCTTTTCGAAAGTGATCCATACCAAATCTAGTTTCATCGGAATTGTTTGATGATCGATTGTTCCGATATGATTTCTCATTTTAGGCTTCCATACAAGTCATCGATTTTGTCTTCGTTCTTTTTCAATGTTGTAGTTTAGTTGTTGGTAATAAGAATATTGTTTATATTTCTCTTGACCTTGTTGTTGGTCATAATGAATCTTGTGATTTGGATAATGATAAGGCACCCAAATCTCTTCTAAATATTGTTTATTGGATCTTTCTTCAACTTTTGATGTTTCTGGTAATTCAATTGGATTAATGTTTGTTTCTTTCTCTAAGGTTTGGATTTTTTCAACTAGAAGCTTCTATATTTAAACTGATTTAGTCATTGTTTCTTTGTGATCTAGCTCTTCTTGTAAATACTTCTCATCATGCTTTAGCTTTCTAATTTAGGTAAGTAAGTCTTGATTATGTATCCTTAAACATAAAAGTTCTTCTTTATTTCCTAACTTGTCGTCTTCATTTTTTGATTCCAAAATTTCCATTATTTCGTTCTTTAAACTTTTAATTTGTGAAAGCAACTACTGATTAAGAATTATTAAGTGAGATATTTCTTCATATTTTTTTTTTTTTTTTGATAAATTCTTCTCATTCTTTAACTTCTTGATTTGTTCAACCAATCTTTGATTATGGTTCTTTAAATGACAATTCTCTTCATCCTTCTCTAATTATTTCTTAATGAGACCATGATTATCTTGTTCTAACTTTTGATTCGTTTGCTTCTTATCTTTTGACTCACTGATTTGTAACAATAACTTTTGGTTATAATTTTTTTAAGTAAGAAATGTGTTTGTCTTTTTCTTGTAATTTTACCTCAAGATTTTGTTTTTTGTCTCTCTTCTTGGTGTTTTAGCATTTGATCCAACCCAACTTGAAATTGTAAATTTCCATTGTGTTCTTGATAATGAATTAATTGGTTCTCTAATTCTTTTTTTTTTTCACTTCCCAATGGGTGTCACCTTGATTGTATGCTAAATTAA
This sequence comes from Picea glauca, assembly GCA_000966675.3. NCBI lineage: Eukaryota > Viridiplantae > Streptophyta > Pinopsida > Pinales > Pinaceae > Picea > Picea glauca. The sequence goes on from JZKD02S2381912.1 coordinate 1,045,483, forward strand.
AAAGCTTTTTACAATATGGACAAGGGAAAGTTCCATTCATAAGGCCCCTTTCATACTCTTCCTCTTTTGCGCAATAGGGACATTTTGCCATAAAATATTTCTTTGTAGATGTCATAGTTCACTTAGTGTTTTTTTAATAAATGATAAATGTATGAATTTCAAGGACCCACTTTTAAAACAATACACTTTTTCATTTTTTTTTTAAATCTTTTAGCTTTGGAATATATTATTTTATTTTATATATTTTTTCTCTTTTAACTAGTCATCACTTTTTGAGATCCACTTCACTTTTAAAAATATAATAATCCTTCAATTTTTTATTTACATAAATTTATGGTGGTATCATTTAGAAATTATTATAAAACCTTTCCTCGTATTTTTGTTGATATATCTAACTCTACAATATTTAATATGATACCTTTTTTTCTTACTTTTCCTTTATGAATATCCTTTACACAAGTTATAAAAATTTACCATTGTAATTTATTTTTTACAGGGTAGGAAAATACCATGGGCCAATGGTTTACCAAAACCATGGGCTTGTAAACCACCAACAATAAAATCAGAATTTACTCTTCCTTCTTCTTTGGAACTTTTTCTTTTAAATTACCTTTTGTTTTTTTATTCTTTCTTTTTCTTTCTTTCTTTTTTCTTCTCGTTTTGTTTTTCTTTATTTAATATTTTTTTCTTAAATTTTATTCTTCTTGATATCTAGTAATAACTTCTTCTAATTTTATTGCAATGGAAGGATTATTTCTTCAATGGTATTTTTTGATGATATTTTTTTAATGGAAAAACTCCCTCATGTGGTCAAAGACCCGGATAAATTAGTTCATTTTTTTTTATGGGGATACAAGCCTGTATGACCAATGTTCAGGATAAACAACGAAACTCTAACCAATCCGGTTCACAGACATCCATCATAAATGGAATAAATAACTTCTCTAACCAATCCGGTTCACGTACATCCATCATAAATGAGATAAATAACTGTAATCCATACTGGACAAGAATATATTGAATAAGAATGTATATGAATGAATAGATAAGATAATAAATAATAAATAATGAATAGATGTACAATGAGAGTGCCAAATATATAGAGAAACTAAAGGCACATATGGTGACCATCCATAAAATGATGCATCCCTTAGACAATTAATAACTATTTATTATTATTATTATTATCACTTAATATTATATATATTTTGTATGTTACACTCCCTCGATCCTCAGGCTCCATCTCATGCCAGGGTTAATCCTGTGAAGGGGGGATACTTCAATGACTTTCAATCAAATCCCAAAAACCTCTCATCTTCTTAATCAATGCTTATGACGAAACCCTTGGCTCTGTCCCCAACTAGTTTATGTTTCATCAGGACTAGTCTAGGGTTCAAAGAATAGTGGGGGTCCATGCATTTACTAAAGGAATATCTCAGCAAAATATGTCGTGGAAAAAATGTGGTGATATCCAGAGGTGGAGTGATATCATTCTTTGTGGGTGAATATATTTTCATATAATAGCTAGACAAATTGGTTGGGAATACCATGGTTGGTAAATTCATGGGTTGGCACATTAACATGGATCACCTGAACTAGTGGATGCAGGAGGTATGGTTACCTGTTTTGGGGTATGGACCCATAGTCCATAGTTTGTTGAGGGTCTATATTGGGTTTATCTTCCACTCCAAATATGATGTGGAAAGTATACTATAAAAGTGTTGGATTTTGGAGCATAATGTTCTTAGGTTAAAACCTTGGAATCCATTGTTCAATGCATGGATCAAAGTAGAATCCACCATTCTGATTTGGGTAAACCCATCCAATCTCCCTCTAGAACTATGGAATGATGCAATATTTGTGGTAATTGGGAATGTCATTGGCTCATTCATTGAGATAGACAATGTATACAAGGATATGAATGTGCGATTGGTGACCCACATCCTAGTGGATATTAATGCAAAAAAAAAAGATTATTTGAGTCCATCACCATAGTTTTTGGTGAAAATTCCTTTGTTTGAATTCTATATTACATAAATGTTCCAATTCTATGTGCTTGGTCCCATTCAGTAGGTCATCTCCTAGAGGATTATGACAAACTAGCTATTAAAAGGGTTTGTGATGCATAAACGTTAGTCAAATACGATTCCCCAGAGGTAACTAAAGTGGTGAAGAAGAAATTGAATGCTCAAGAAGAGGAAGAAAAACCATCCAACTCATATATAGGGATTGAGGTCATTCAACCAGAACACACGGTGGCCTAGAATATATTATTTCTGCACAAGGAGATGTGCCAGTTTGTGGTTGGTTCAATAGCCTCAGAGGACCAGGAGATCATGATAGGTAATATGTATTTATCACTATGCATGATATATATGATGAGGGATGTGGACACGGGTCCTCAATGAGAATTATTTGATGATTTGGACTTTTCGACAACATATAGGGCATGATTAGAATCCCCATGGAAAAATTATACTTTGGTGTGCGTTTTGATGGGTATGGTCAAATATATTACATCCCATTTGCACTATGTTAATTCTTCAGATGAGGTTTCTTTTCTCCCTCAAAAGTATTATTTACTTCCCATAGAGTTTGAGCCTTGTTTCTTGAAGGATCCTTTAGGGCATATTCCTTATTATGTGGATTTTCTTAGATTCACATACCCTCCCTTGTCTGTATACATTTGTAAACCTAGCCCCTTCCCCTTGCTTCTCCCACATCCTCTAATAGGTGGGATCCATATATTAAATCTTACCAAGGATTGGAGGCCTCTGAAAGATGAAAAAAAATGTTCTATAAAAATATCCCAAGAAAAGGCCTCTCAAGAAATAAACCAGGGTCATCAATGTGTCCTCTCCAGGGTCCTTAAATCCATGAATACCCCTAAGCCGCCCCCAACATGAATTTAATGTTATTAAATGTTCATGTATTGAGAGGGAGGGCCAAAAAATATTTCCTTAATAAGTTGGTGGAAGTGGAAAATCCATATATAATTCTCATATATGAAACTATGGGCTTGTGTGGACCCATAATCAATGATTTGAGGAAGTGCTTCAAAGGGTGGGATTTTTTTTGTTTGGATTCGGTTGGGTCCTCAAGGGGCCTGATTTTTGGTTTTAAAGAGACTCTCACCTTGAATTTTTATTTTGCATTCCAATCGGGCCTACTAATTGCAATCCATAGCTTCGAGTTGGATATGGAGTTTACCATTTTAAATTTATATGGGCCCTATGAGGGAACATAATTTTTTTTGCAAGAACATATTTAATCTCAACTATTTACAAGTGGAAAACCTCATTTTTGAGGGAGATTTCAACCTCACTGTTAGTTGAAAATAGATATGGGGAACTCATTCCCAGGAAGAAAGACTATCTGGTTATTTTGTAGATCTATTTGAAAGAGTGAGATGGACATATTTAGAACCAATTGAGATTGGTCCCAAATTGGAATAATAATTTTATCGGGATCAATGTGGTTTCAAAGAATCTAGAATACTTCTTATCTCACCAAGATTTGATCTAGAAGATTGACTAGTATCGATCTTGGATTGGGAAAGTATGAATTTCATACCACTATCCTATCATATTGGAATTGGGAAAGATGGAGCAAAATTCAGGTTCCTCTTTTAAATATAACTCACATTGGAGTGAAGAGGAGGAATTTTGGATCCTTATCAAAGAAAACTAGCCTTATATTAAAATCAATTCAAGGGTTCTCATTTGTGCCACATTTGTGCTTAATTTTCTTTTGGGCTCAAGAAAATTAAGGAGAAGGTTTTTGTATGGTCTTGTGAAAAAATGAGGTTGAGGACTCAATCTCTTTCTGATATCGAAAAATAACTAGTAGATCACTTTTAAGGTCGGGATGTGGATAATCTTACTCAAGCTCAAGTGGATCACATGCAAATTCTAGAACAAAAAAGAGTGAAACTCCTCCTAGACCAAGAGCTGGAATGGAGGCTCAAAAGTCATGTGTTGTAGTTGGATGTTAGGGATCAAAATAAAAAATACTTCTAAAATTTCGGAAACCATCGAAATAACCATAAAACAATTTGGAAATTGCATGATGACACAAGGATTAACTTCAAAGAATTCAAGGATTTGTCTAGGATGGTTGTTGGCCCTTGACCAAGTTTTGAGGATCCTTGGTCATGTTGGACCTATTTTTGGGACTTCGACATGTTGTCGAAGGTGGAGCACAAGATGAAGCGGAGATCATGGGATCTCAACCCCCTTTTAGGGATTTTTGGGATTTGGGATTATGTAACGGACATGGGGATGTCATCCCATGGGTTTACCCATGTTTAGGACCTATTTTGTAATGTATAAATAAGTAGCTAGGTGATGTAAGAAGTAGACCTAGTAGGCCGGTGTGCTAAGTGCTAAGTGAGTATGAATGGATAAGTGCGAATGACAAGTCAGTTGTAAGTGGTGCTAAGTGCAAGTAATAGTTGTAAGTTCTTTGTGTATGTCTGTAAGGATGAGTGCAAGTGGTTGTAAGGGACTGCATGTAGGATTTGTGTTTTAACCTAGATTGAGGAAGGAGGATCTAGCAAAGAGCGCAAAGATCTCCTATCCTCTATGAAGTTGATCTGAAGGCTCTATGCATGTAAGAAGGTTGCGAAAGCTAATAAAGAAGATGAAGAGTTTGTGGACGTAGCCCCAGGGTGGGGATGAACCACGTACATCCTGTGTTATGAATGCTTTGTGCGATGCATTAATGTGTTTATGTATTTACTTGCTTAGGGATTTGATATAGATGAATGATAGGTAGATATGTTGATGTTGAATAATGTGAATGAATGTTATATCTGATCTCTATTTGTATGCTTAGTGCATGGATCTGTTGAATCTTGTTGAATACTGTGGCGTGCTGTAATTAGGATTTATTTGCGATGTAGACAAAGATCGAATACTACTGAACTATAACTACTAAGTGCTATGTAAGGTGTTACAATCACAGATCTGTGTCCCAGCTAAGGTTGCAGACATTGGAGTCCTGTAACCACCCCTGCCTCTACCTCGGGTGAGACTTCATCTGCTTCATAGGTGTTACCGAAAGGGTTGGTAGTTAGGGTTTTGTTGGTGTGCTATTGTAGTGTTGAACCCTGGGTCTACTCCTATTCAAAAAAATGGTTCTGTTGCCAGGATTGAAACTATGATTGCTAGGAACTAAGGAAAGAGAATCTTTGTGCGAAGATCTAGTTTGAAATTGTGAAAGCTCTGTGCGTAGATCCATCCCTCTAGTGCGTAGTATTCTACTCGATCTGTGAAGCTCTATGCTAAGAAAATAAGTTCGATCTGAAGAAAAGAGGTAAGATCTGAACACTTTGTGCTTTGATAGAGGTAAGAATAGTGAAATGTTTTAGGTATGGAAGCTTTGTGCTCTGCTAAAAGGAATATTAGTGGAATTTTTTTTTTCAAAAGCATGGATCTAGGTATATTTGATAAATTTTGTCCTAGCCTAAAAACTAGGGCACAACTAGAAGAAAAGAGGTTTGATATGAGTATATCTTATAGAAATAATGAAATATATTTTATACCTATGCATATAAAGAATGTTTGGACTAACAAATGGATGCAAGATCCTAGAAAGAATTTTTTGTAGGTTGGTTACTATGATTCTAGTGCTCAGTATAGCAAGGGTTGGGGATGATTTAAAAGAAAGAGAGGATTAACTCTTTGTTACAGTTGTAGAAGTCCAGGACATCTTTCTAAGGAATGCCCTGGTACATGACCTAGTTGTATTTTTTGTAAAGATGTGGATCATGAAGTTATGGATTTCCCTAGAATGATTGCTAAGGTTGAAAGAATGAATATGAGCCAAGACGACCCTAAGAAAGGTCAAGACACTAAGACCATGGAAGAACCCCAGAAATAATCAGAGACTATATTGATGCAAATGAAAGAAACCCTGAATGACCACCAAGATATCAACTTATCAGAGATCTTCAAAGAAAAATAATACTTAGAAGCAAGAATAGGAGACTTCGACATAGACTGTGTTATGGATGAAGAAACAAAGGTGAATATTATAACAGAAAGAACTTGGGAAACCTTAGGAAAGCCTGCTATGATTCCTTCATTGGGGGGAATAGGATTATTTAGAGGAAAGTTGATAAACCTATGTGGAAAGATCACCCAAATATCTATGAGGGCTTGTTGAACATCGATATAAGAAGAATTTGAAGTTGTTAAATTTATTGATAACAATGCCCTATTTGATATATTAATAGGAAAACCTTGGATTGAGAGGGATCAGGCCAGAAGGAAAGAAGAAGAAGTCCTAGATAAGAAGAAATAGGAATTAAAATATTTCATGACCAAGAAGATTGCACACTTGATTGTAGAATAGGAGAATAGATAAAATCTATTTAAAACTAGAGACTTGGATGTCGACATTGTAAGAACACAAGAAGACTCATAGAACACTGAAGCACCTGCCCCAGAAGAAGCATTTCCCTTGAATCTGAGGAAAGAATCTCAACAATGCGAAGTTACTATGCCAAGAGAAGATAAGAATCAGAATGGAAAGAAGAACACTGAGATGAAGCCCACTAGAAAGCAGGCTAGAAAACTAAGTAAGAAGAGAGAAAAGATAGAAAAGTTACAGACGGTTCTAGAGGGAACTTCATAGAAGGAAAATTTGAAAAACTGGAACTTCGTCGGGATATCAGAACAACGCCACATAACACTTCACCATGACGAAGCAATATAGCCATTGGGAACATTATAACCGTTAGACCAATACCTCGAATGGGTAGAAAGGAATTTATGATCAGAAGGCTTGCCACTAGACCGTTGGGACCGCGTCATAAAAGACATAACTAAATCAATGAAGGCTTCTCGACCATTGGAAAGATCCGTTGCCTAAGTTATCTCCTTATTTTGTCGAACCTTGCACCGAGAATAGTTTTTCCAACCGTGATTATATGAGCTCACCGAATTTTTGATTTCACGCAGTGGTCATCGAGCTATCACTATCCATCCTATTGTATTGAGTAGTTATTCTTCAAAACCTGAGATAGGAAACCATGAGCATGCATATCTGAAGAAATTAGCGCAGTCGAAGAGTCTATGAAGGAGGTACTCATCAACCTCATGATTGAAAGAGTAATGTCTGAGGGCATACAAGCGTCGTCGACAAGAGGAGTGCAAGCCTCCCTATCGACTACTTGTGGATCTGGACCATCCCGACCAGAAGAGGAAAAAAGAACCAAGCACAAAGATGACCTAGAAAATGCGAAGCTAATACCGACCATATTTCCCAACTACATCCCTCCTCTAGCTGGTGCGGTGAGTTGTGATAGTGTACCGAGATATTTTGAGTACACCATAGTTACTACGTACCTCCAGAAGGGGATACATGCAGTTTGAGTGCAACAGGACAAGATCACAGCATTGAAGTTCAACGAATTCAACTTAGGGGACTGGAAGAACCATAGTACACTTGACCCGTGAAAATACTTGACCAGGATGAAGGGGAAGAACTTGAAAATAATCCCCCAGCCATGGACGATGAACCTTGCGCAGTCCACCCTGTTGAACGTAATGAAAATCCCACACTTTGGAAGGCACCAAGAAGTTAACGTCTGTGTCAAGCTCCTACTTTCATGTTACCATGGCGACTACTTGTGGCTAGACCATTATGTCATAGTCGATCCAACGTTGATCCATAAGATCACTTGATTAAGTATGCAAGGACCTGATCTGTAGGATTTCTATCTAGGGAAAGCCACAGATCGCGTGTTAGCATAGAAGATCAAGGATACATACGACGATTTTGATACGGGGATGCAAGGCTACAAGGTATCCTCCCTCCAAAATGACACAATGCACCTAGCATGTCAGTTAATTGTAGGGAAGCTAGTACGAAAGAACAGACCCACGCAGGTCACAGGCTTTATCGTTGACCTCACAGGGAAATGTGTGGAAGGTGTATAGATGAACTAGGCGAAGTACCTAGTTAATCAGCTGGAATTAGACTACTGCAAAGCACAGGATCAGGGCTACGAGTTCCACTTTAGCTGGCTCCTGATCCTCACCACGTTTGTTGCTTAGAAGATGCCGGAAGGTGTGACCTTCTCGAACATTGAGCCATTTGAGTCGCTTGCTGCGAAGCTCACCACGCTTTGGTACTCAAGCAATATGGGGAAACAGTGGCAGTCAAACACTATATTTCACACATACTACCTCCAGTTGAAGAGGGCTATCAAAGTTGAACCTCGCATGATGATGAACACCCTATAATGCTTCTGACCCCTCATGAAGTTTCGCATAGATCGACACTTCATATATATTACTACGTGAGAAGATGAACATAAGGAGGATCTTCAGTCGTACTAAAAGCTCACCGAAGAGTACCTTGAGGAGATAACTAAGGAATGGTCAATTGAATTCCTTATCCCTGTTGACCCTGCAGAGATGTCCGATCCTGAAATTGATAACCTAGAGGCCGTTCACATAGAACATGACACACCCAGAACTAGCATAAGGAATAAAAATGAAGAAGTCCAAGACTTAAACAACGCCTCAGAAAAGATTGCTTCAACATCACCTGACCGAGGGGGTGATGATGAGGTAGAATATATCAATGGAAAAGAAGGTGAGCAGAAGTAAGGAAAAGTAACACCGCCTAGAGATGAGGCCGATCCTTTGAAGAAGAGGAAGGTTTCTTCCCCAAAACCATATTCCCGAAAGAAATCCAGAGCCACCATGACTAATATGAATACCGTGCCCATTGTCGATGACTTTGACTTCATCATCTCAGCTGTAAACGACGCCTCGCAGGAAATATTGTAGAAACGAGAAGCCAAGAAGGGAGAGATGTACGAAAAAATCGAGGTCAAACTCCGAGGGGAACAACATGCCCTTCAGTCCAGTAGCGTAGTGTCCATTGTGCCCCTGCCATCGGAAGAACCCGAGTTGGGAGATGAGCCAAACCAACTCCGCCGACTAGATGATGCGACCAAATCTCGCCTTCATCGCACACAAGAATAAACTGAAAAATCTCCCCAAGCCTTGAAGCAAGTGCAAGAAGTACTTGTAGAACAACGTTAACTTGCAGAGAAGGAGAAGGTTTCTCTCCAGATGAAGTTTGAAAAGGAGAAAGAACATATTCGGCAAGAAAAAGGAACAATTTCTCACAGAACATCCCGAAGTGAAAGAAGCAGTCAACAGAGCACTCCACTCTGTGATGGGATTGGAGCCAAAGGCAGAAGACCAAGTCAAGCATTAAGTAGAGAAGCTTGTGGAAGATATCTAGCAGCTACAACAAAGAATAACAGACTTATATCTCTGCGCAGTACCCGACACTCCACAGGATGTGAGGGATTAAAGAGATGCAACTTCTCAAGGCACAGTTTAGAGGATAAAGGCCCTTGCCATGGAATGAAAGAAATTGAGTGATCGTAGTTCCCAAACATATGAGAGACTCACTTAGAACCTATAACTGAAGACACTGGAGTCACAACTCCAAGAGGTGAAGTATCAAGCATAAATAATACAGGTGCAGTTGAAGCCCCTGTCAGCTATTGAAAGAATGAAGCGATCCCAAGAACAGCACAATGCTCAACAAAAGGTCCACGCCATTTAGATCAGAGTCTTGGAAGTGACTCAGAGGCTCCAATCTATATAGGACAAGTCTTACCATCTATTCACAGAGATTGAAGGCCAAGGAGAAGAACTAGAGCAAGTCATCACTATTGGAGAACAATGCCTAGAATTGACTGAACAAGAGGTTGTGGCACAACATCAAGTCGAAGTAGTTCTAGCCAAGATCGAGGTTTTTGAGACATAATTATCCAGATCAGAGTGACTCGGGATGATTCACAGGTGAGTGTTGGGGACCTGCTGGCCCTTGACGAAGTTTTGAGGATCCTTGGTCATGTTGGACCTATTTTTGGGACTTCGACAGGCTGTCAAAGGTGAAGCATAAAACGAAGCGGAGATCGCGGGATCTTAGCCCCCTTTTAGGGATTTTTGGGATTTGGGATTATGTAATGGGCATGGGGATGTCGGCCCATGGGTTTACCCGTGTTTAGGCTCAATTTTGTAATGTATAAATAAGTATATAGGTGATGTAAGAAGTAGACCTAGTAGGCCGGTGTGCTAAGTGCTAAGTGAGTATGAATGGCTAAGTGTGAATGAAAAGTTGGTTGTAATTGGTGGTAAGTGCAACTAATAATTGTAAGTTCTTTGTGTATGTCTGCAAGGATGAGTGCAAGTGTTTGTAAGGGACTGTATGTAGGCTTTGTGTTGTAACCTAGCTTGAGGAAGGAGGATCTAGTGAAGAGTGCGCAGATCTCCTGTCCTCTTCGAAGTTGATCTGAAGGCTCTGTGCATGTAAGAAGGTTGAGAAAGCTAATAAAGAATATGAAGAGTTGGTGGATGTAGCCCTAGGGTGGGGGTGAACCACGTACATCTTGTGTTATGAATGATTTGTGCGATGCATTAATGTGTTTATGTATTTACTTTATTAGTGCTTTGATATAGATGAATGATAGGTAGATCTGTTGATGTTGAATAATGTGAATGAATGCTAGATCTGATCTATATTTGTATGCTTAGTGTGTGGATCTATAGAATCTTGTTGAATACCGCATCATGCTGTAATTAGGGTTTATTTGCATTGTAGACAAATATTGAATACTACTGAACTATAACTCTTAAGTGCTATGTAAGGTGTTACAATCACATATATGTGTCCCATCTAAGGTTGCAAACACTGGAGTCCTATAACCACCCCTGCCTCTACCTTGGGTGAGACTTCATATTCTTCGCAGGTGTTTCCGAAAGGGCTGGTATTTAGGGTTTTGTTGGTGCGTTGTTGTAGCTTTGAACCCTAGGTCTGCCCCTGTCTAACAATGGGTGTTCAACAATTTAGAAGTTTATTCAAGGCAGCGAAACATGAGAATATTGGAGATGTTCTTTTTTTTATCTATATTTCCGAGGCTCGTTGAGGTTGAGGATAACACAGATTTCTTTCAACTTGTGAAATTGGAGGAAATTCTAAGTATCATTCACACCTTCCAAAAAGATAAAAGCTCGAGCCCAGATGGTTGGACTATGGAATTATTTGCATATTTCTTTGATATTGTGGGGGAGGTTTTTCTCAAAGTAGTGGAACAAGTCTAACATTTGGGGTGGATTCCTAGTAGTTTCAATTCCACATTCATAGATCTCATCCTAAAGGTGGATTTCCCAAAATATTTAAGTGATTTCAGACCAATCTCCCTGTGAAAACTTTTGTACAAAATTATTGCCAAGTTAACTATGGTAATAATTAAACCATTACTCTCAAGGGTGATATCTTATGAGTAATTCAAATTTCTAAAAGGTCAGCTAATCCATGAAGAAATTGGATTGACACAAGAAGGTATCCATACAATAAAAACTGTGGGTAGCCCCACTATGGTCCTCAAGATGGATCTATCCAAATCTTATGATAGAGTTTCATGGACCTATTTAAGACTTTTGTTACTTCAAACAGGTTTTGGCTAACCAATTGTGAACTGGATTATGAGGTTTGTGATGTCATCCTCATTCTAAATTTTAATCGATGGTACAGGCTTCCCTACATTTGAGTTGGAAGGTGGGTTCAAGTACCTCGACTATAACATAAAGCCCAATAAATATGGCCTTGAATATTGGAAATGGATCTTCAAGAAAGTGGAAAAAAATCAATTTTTTGTGCAACCGATGGATATCAAGTAGGGGGTGTCTGGTGATCATTAAGTCAACTATCGAATCTATATCAGGTGTACTGGCACATCTTGACAATGATTCCAAAAAGAATACTTAACAAAATTCACAAAACATGTTTCAAATATCTGTGGAAAGGTAGTGCGGATTATTTGGGGTCTCATTTGGTCAAATGGAAGTAGGTTTCCATGTTCAAGGCCCAAGGAGGGTGGGGTCTTAAGAATATTTTATTCTTTGGAAAATATTTGACTACAAAATCCCTTTTGGTTTTCCTCTCCAATGATAGTTTGTGATGACATATTCTTGTTTCCAAATATGTTTCTCTTGGATACATATTGGATTGGGTTAGGTCTCATCAAAATTCCACAAAAAAAATGTTCTAACCAATGAAATTCCCTTTCTCAAGATTTCTCCATAGTTGGAAATTTATTAGCTTGGAAATTTCACTTTGGTTCTTAGGTCTACATTGGCATGGATGCGATTACAGGGTGTGGTCAAAATATATTTTTGTCTGACAATTTAATAAATTATCTCTAAGAGTTAGGTATATGTACATTGAACACGATTGGGAACTGGGAAACTGTAGATTTTAACCTTGTACAATATTTTACTACAAATAGATTTTCAATAAAGAACAAAAACGATACAATGGAAAATACACACATTACATAGAGATATTTCCCCTAGAAACCCAAACCTAAAAAGATAGCATATTCTATATTCATTCATAGTGATACATTGTTTACAATACAATATACATATAGGAGCCAACAACATCCAAAACCCTAACCCAATGACCTGTATTAGTCAAAAACCCTATTTCCTTAACCAGAAATAGAAAACCATCGGAAAAAAATGATGTGCCAAAAACCCGCCCGACAATGGACATGAAAATCGAGGCGACATGAAAAACGAGGAAAAAATGCGACATGATTCTTGAGGTAATTTGTTTTTCTCAGGGGCGTTTCCCCCAAACCCCCACATAGGGGGGATATCACCCCCCTGTGAACACGGAAGGGGGGGCCTAGTGACCCCCCCTCAAACCCCCTTGTGCGCCTAACACAACGTAGTAGACACTGGAACTATTTGTGCAAAGAATATAACACATACCCAAAATTCTCCCACTTGTTGTTTTCTTTGCATACATGGGGTTATAGGGTTACATAGTCAACAATCCAGGGAAACAATGCCCATGGATTCTCTACACCAAGAGAAATTCTTAGTGTTCATAGATTTTTTTAATGAATCTCCAACATTCTTCAAAGTGTCCACCTTCATCAACAACACTTTCTTTTCTTCAACCATGTCTCTCACAAAGTGATATTGAATACCAATATGCTTTGTCTTTGAATGATAAGTTGGGTTCTTCGCTAGAAAAATTGCACTCTGACTGTCACAATCTACCCTTACAACTTTTTGTACCAACCAATACCTGAACACAATATTTATAACCATACTGCTTCCTTACTTGCATGATTGATTGTCATGTATTCAACTTATGTAGTTGAAAGTGCCACTACAACCTATCTTTTTCTCATCCAACTGATTTCTCCTCCAAACAGGTTAAACACATACTTGCTTGTGGATCTCCTATGATCCATATCTACATCCCACTCTGCATCCACAAAGCCATCTATGTCCAACACTCTGTCCAATACTAGTCTTCCTTGGCAGCACAATCCATAGCTAGCAGTGCCACACAAATACCTGAAAACACTTTTTACTTCTATCCAATGCTCCTTCTTTGGTTTTGACATATACCTGCTAAAAACTCCCACTGCATGTGCAATGTCTGGTCTAGTACAAACCATTTCATACATCAAATTTCCAACTACACTTGCATATGGAACATGAGACATTTCCTCCTCCTCTTCCTGTGTCTTGGGAGACTGATCCGTTCATAACTTTACACCAACAAGAATAGGGACCTTGACCAATTTACATTCCTACATATTAAACCTCTACAATATCGTCTCGATATATTTTATCTAATTTAAATATAGTTTCCTCTTTTTCCGATCTCTTTTAATTTCCATGCCCAAAATGAAATTTGAAGCACCGAGATCCTTCATGTCAAATTTAGAGGACAAATGAGTTTTCACATCCTGGATAATCTCCTTCTTGTTTCCTATCAACAACATGTCATCCACATATAATACCAAATAAATCAAATGATCACTAATTAATTTAAAATAAACATAGTGATCCTCTTTTCTTCTTTTGAAGCCAAGTCCCAACATATAAGTATCAAATTTTTGATACCACATCCTTGGTGATTGTTTTAAACCATACAGGGACTTTTTCAACTTACATACCAACTCCTTCTTTCCCTTCATAGCGAAGCCTTTTGGCTGCTTCATATAGATTTCTTCTTACAAATCCCCATGTAGGAATGTTCTCTTCACATCCATCTGTTCTACGTCAAAATCAAATGCAAAAACAACATATAACAAAAATCTTATATAATTTAACTTGGAAACAGGAGAAAAAATCTCACCAAAATCAATTCCCTGAACCTGGGCATAACTCTTTTCTACTAACCGAGCTTTTTATTTCTCCACTTTTCCTTCTACATTCAACTTATTTTTAAATACCCATTTGTTTCCAATGGGATTTATTCTAGTCGAAAACTCCACTAGATCCCAAGCCTCATTCTTATCCAAAGCTACCATTTATTCATCCATGGGATTTTTCCAGAGCTTTCCATCCTGTGGATCCATTGCCTCCCTACACTTCTAGGATCATCATCAATAATAGACAAAGAAAAATTTGAACGTAAATCAGATGGAGTATACCTTTCCAGTAGTTTTGTTTCTCGAACCGATCTCCTCAATACCGGAGTATGAGGATCTTCTTCTTCTGATTCATGTTCTTCTATTGAGTCTAATTCATCATCCTTTAAATCAACCTCTATTTTCTCTAGTTTTTCCTTACTTGGTAGGGGCTCCTATTTAACAAAATCCTTCATTTATCTAAATACCACATCTCGTCTATACACAACCTTCTTAGTTTCTGGTTTCCAAAGCTTATAACCTTTGAGACCATATTTATAACCAATAAAGATACACTTTTCAAGCTTCTTATCTAGCTTACTCCTGTTTTCCTTTGGAACATGAACATAGGCCTCATGACCAAATACCTTGAGATGTGTAAGAGAAGATTTCTTACCAGTCCATACCTCTTGTGGAGTCTTGTCATCCAACGCTAATGAGGGTGATATGTTGACCAGGTAACATGTAGTACCCACTGCCTATGCCCAAAATTCTTTCACTAACCTGACACCATTGAGCATGCACCTTGATTTTTCCATCAATGTCTTGTTCATCCTTTCTGCAACTCCATTATGTTGAGGTGTATATGGAGTAGTGTTCTGCCTTGCTATACCACACTTCTTATATAATTCTTCAAATTCATTCCTGCATAACTCTCAGCCCTTATCTGTCCTCAACACCTTAATTCTTTTCTCTGTTTGATTCTCAAAAAAAGCCTTAAAATATTTAAACCTATTAACTACTTCATATTTCTTCCTAGGGAAATATATCCAAGTATTTCTCGAGAAGTCATCTATAAATGATACATAGTACACATATTGTTCCAATGATAGAGCCAACACAGGTCCAAACACATCACTGTGAACTAGCTGTAAAATTCCTTCTTCCCTCATTGCACCAAAGGAGAATCTTACCCGATTCTGCTTCCCATATACACAATGTTCACATAAATAAACATCCAAAGAGAATTTAGACATAAATTCAAAAATACCTTTACCGTGTAGTAGTCAAAGACTCTTCTCTCTGATATGCCCCAGTCTTTGATGCTGCATCATAACCTTTTCTTGAGAGAATATATGTCTTCTTTCTTCTTCAACTCTAATATCATAAACAATGGAACTATTACACCCATCACTAATACTTCTTCCTTGCAGATTATACAGAGTTACAAACTGAATTCCTTTTACCAACACCTTTGCTCCTGGAACCATCCTGCGGGTTTCCTTTTCAAATATTGTTTTTACCCTTGCATCATCCATTTTTCTTACAAAATCAAATTTCTGGCCAAAATTGGGATGTGTAGAACATCAGGTAGTGTTCTAATCCTTCCATCTATGAGCCTCAACTTGAATTTTCCCCGTCCTATTATTTTGGTTGTCGAGTCATCACCTAGGAAAACATTACCTCCATCATACCTTTCATATTCATAGAACCATTCCCTGTGGGGATTCATATGAAAGGATGCACATGATTCAACCAAGCATGCCTCATGATCTACATGCGTTATTGAAGAATCCAAGTACACATCCCCTCCTTATTCCTTGGAGGTATTTTCTTCTGTAGAAAGAGCTTCTTCAAATCCCTTCTTTTTCTCAATTTTGGATCTACACTACTTCTTGTAGTGCCCTTCTTTTCCACATCTCCAACATACCTTTACAAAATTTTCATGAGATTTATATCTACCCTTAGACTTAGATCTCCCACTTGAGGACTTAGATCTATTTCTTTCCTGGGAGTGTCCTCTTGCGAATAATACATTTGTTCTATGTCCTTCCATGTTGTTTCATCTCATATCCTTCAAAAAAAAGGATGAGACCACTTCATCAAACTTCAAGGAAGTTGTATTACTACCTATGGCCATAACCAGACTTTCCCATGAACCTGGTAAAGAGCACAGTAAATTGGTATGCTTATCTTCATAAGAAATTTTAATCTCAAAAGATACTAGTTGACTTATCACAGTGTTGAAGGCGTTCAAATTCTCTTCCACTAAGTCTCCATCTCTCATCCTCAGGTTATACAACTTCTTTCTCAAGAAAAGTTTACTTACTAGGGACTTAGACTGATAAAACTTCCCCAACTTATCCCATAAATATTTGGCTGTAGCTTCCTTTGACACATTCAATAATACTGAATTTGAGAGACACAATCAGATTGTTCTCTTCTCCTTCCAATCCAAGTTATTTTGGTCATCTGCTGAAGTTCCTGTAGGTGCAGTTCCTGGATCCACCATGATCCACTGATCTATGTCCACCAACAGATCTTCCATATTGAGCTTATACAACTCAAAAATTTTCCCATTAAACTTCTCAATCTCCATTTTTTAATTGCTCGCCATTTCTTTTCACTTGAAAAATCAATACCTAAGATATCCCATTGTAACAAGGCTTATCACAGTCTTGAGCCAAACCCTTGACCATAAAGGCATCCCCCCAAAGCCAACAAATCTATAATACCAATTGTAGATTTTAACCTTGTACAATATTTTACTACAAATAGATTTCCAATAAAAGAACCGAAAAGATACAATGGAAAATACACACATTACACAGATATTTTTCCCTTGCAAACACAAACCGGGGAGACCAGCATATTCTATATTCATTCATAGTGATACATTGTTTACAATACAATATACATATAGGAGCCAACGACATCCAAAACCCTAACCCAATGAATTGGATTAGTCAACAACCCTAATTCCTTAACTGGAAATAGAAAACCATCGAAAAAAAACCATGTGCCGAAAAACCTCCCAACAATGGACATGAAAATTGAGGTGACACGAAAAATGAGGCAAAAATGTGACACATTTCCTAAGTAATTTGTTTTTTTTCTTGGAGGCGCTTCCCCCAAACCCCCACGCAGGGGGGGTATCGCCCCCCCTACATGCCTGATTCAACGTAGAAAACACTAGAACTAGTCGTGCAAAGAATATAACACATACCCAACAAAAACAACTACAATGTGGAATCAAGGGTGGATTTCTTCCCAAGATATGGGTCTAGATGTGATCTCACATCAACAATGGAACATATTTATCTCTGAACTCAAAAGAGAACATGTTAGACTTCAGGATGGTGATGATGAACTTGTGTAGGTATATAACCCACAATAGGACAATATATGACAAAATTGGGATATATGTCAATGCGGGAGGTCAATTCAATGTCCACTCTATGGTGGCACAAAAAAATATGGAAAATTAAGGCCTTTTGAAAGGAATGTTTTTTTTGTGGCTCAAACTAAAGAACGTGGTTCTCACTTGGGATTTGATTCAAAGGTGTAGCTTTGAGGGTCCCGAGTTTGTGTATTATGCCGTAGTGTATGTGAGAAAATTCCCCACTTGTTTTTGGATCATCCATATACTAGATAAGTATGAGACCACATGGAGACTCAATTGAATATGCAACAACTATGGAACAAACATAATATTGAGGAGTGCTTCAAAAATTATTTTGAAATGTGTAAACTTAAGAAACTGATAACTCTTCCCATTGTTATTGCTTGGGGAATTTGGTTGGATCATAATAAGTGTTTTTTTGAGGATAAATTGATCTATTTGATGAAGGATTCTCTACAAGCTCTTTCTATTTACAACTCACACATTCCACCCACCAAGGACAAACCTCCCTGCATTGTAGGGGAGATAACAATTGATAGAGATAAAGCATGGGGGTTTTTCTATGGTGCTAGTCACGAGAATGGTTTCATTAGTGGTCTAGGGTTCGTCCTCCATTTCTTGGCTAACCATTATCTCAATGGAAAATAAAATATGGGAAATGGTACCAACAACATGGGGGAATTTAGTGCATTGTTTTCATTGCTAAAAGTTTCATTAGAGAGAAACATTCATCAACTTTAGGTCTTTGGTGAATTTGAGTTGGCCATAATTTGGATGTAGGATCGAGCACATATTAACAACTCGGGTCTCGTGCACATTTCACAACAATTGAAATCGACTTTGGTTCACTTCCAAGATATTTCCTTTACTCATGTATTCAGAGAACTAAATACACAAGAAGATTCCCTTTCAAAGGAGGTCCTTCTCCTCCCAAAGAACACCAATATACAAGAAGAATTCATGGATGATTTACTTACTTCTCATTTAGAGAGAAACTTCATAGATTCATGATATACTCTTTATTGTATTTTGATTTTTAGCTTTTAAATGATCTATATAAGTGCCATGTGGTTGAGTCAAGTAGCTTCTTCTATGGTGACAATATGATACAAAACAATAAGTTGTGGGCTTCATGCATAATGTGCTCCTCTCATGATCTATTATGACATAATAAAGGGATATGCTTTTGGTTTGTTCGACGCTTATACATGCCTTTGAAATGTAATTTCAATTTTAAGTTGAAATAATTGAAATGTACTTTTGGTTTTAACTTGAAATATAAGGTAGGATTTTTTTTTTGGAAAAAAATGTCTAGGTCATATTTTAATGGTAAAATATATTATATAAATATATATTAAACCAATATATATCTATATATTAATTATATCATAATTATATATTTATTCTTACATATTATATATTAATTTCTTATTAATTATATCATATATTGATAATTATATTAATAATATATTTATCATTTATTAATATATTCATTCATGTATATGACATAATATATTTATACATAATTAAAAATAAAATATACATATATAATATATTTATAATGTTAAACAATTAATTATTTAACATTATAAATATATTTTGGATTTATAAATAGTTTGAATTTATAAATCCAAAACTCTCAAAGAACTTCTTAGAACACCCAAGCCAAAGATAAATCTGACTTGGCCCGAGAGTTTACAAAATTCCATGTGGGAAGCGTTACATACATCAACCTGGTAGAACCTTTAAAGCTAGGATTAAAGATAATATAGTTGAAACTACCTACCAACATATATCCATCTTAACTC
>JZKD02S2381912.1:1065387-1080227 GCA_000966675.3 Picea glauca
TCTTTCTCTCTCTATATAGAGTTGATATATAATTATTTTACTTAAAATGGATATTGAAATATTTTATTTATGACCCACATTGAAATATTTTTTTGTTATTAATATTTTTTTTATATGCCACTTGTCAACTCCATGTTAAGCATAGAAGGAAATACACATCTCCCTCATATTGGGTTGTAGAAAACTCCTTTTGACGCAATAACCATATATCCAAATAAGTTATCGGTGAACACTCTGAGAATTCCAAACACCTTATTTTATTTGACCAAAAACAATTTTGGCCTTAGCCCCTCATTACTACTCCGGTCTCATTTGGGAGGCCCTATGAATCGAAAAACATCCCAATAACTTTACACGTGAAGATGTATACAAACTTAGCTGATCTTGGAAGCCCACTATTCATCACCTTAACCATTAGGCTTCCTCCAACCCCTCCTGCATCCTCTCCTAATCTGTGGTTTCTTTTTCTCACATCTAATTGATCCACTCTCTACATCTTTTCTCTTCTTCTCTCTGGTTCCACTTTTCTCACTGGTTTAGTGGTTTAACCTATCAGGTTTTTTTGAATGATCAATATTTCATTCTATCTCTATTAATTTCTCTTAATTAAATAAATCCTTTGGGTTTAGTTCTTAACTTTCTTTTTACCTTTTTCCATTCCATTTTATTATTATCTCCTAATTTTGAATCTCCCCTTTAAGTAAATAAGGAAATCCTTTTTAATCTCCCCTCAATAAATGATTCTAATTTATGCCTGCTTTTATGTTCTTTTGCAAAATCCCCCCTTTTTAAATCATTCTCATCACTTTTTATTACTACTCCATTCCCTTGATAAAATTTTTATGTGAATCTCAACAACTCTTACCCATTCTTATTCATTTTTTATCCCTTCTTTAATAATCTATTATCTTGGTTCATATCAACACTCTCTTTTATCCCCTCTTATAATCTTTGTTATTTTCTCACTGTTATAGTGTCATTTGAAACCACATATGCTCACGATGACTCATTTTTCTCAGTTACATCCCTTTCCCTGTTTGCAGGACCAAAATCCCCCTTTTAGTCCCTAAAAATAATTAAAAAACCCCATATTACTTCTTTAAAGCAACTCACGTACATATTCCCCTTTCTAGTTAGCAACCCACCTACATGTTAATTTGGCTCAAAAAAATAATAAATACTGAATTTTTTGGGTAGAGTTTACAGGTTCCTCGGGTTTTTGACCTCCTATAGCATGTCCATACATACTCCAATTGTAAAAATAGAGTACAAATTAGAGCCTTGGGGTGGAGGAAAAACATAATAGAGAAGTGCATTCTTATGCTGACATTTTCATTATAGCCCTATAAGTCCCCTTTTCCCCTTGCATTTGAGATTGTCCTTCAAAACCCTTGTTTTTAGAAGTTGTGTTCTCCCTATATTGTTAGGAAGAAATCCTTTGTCTTCCTTGGATATTTTTGAACACAATTTTTTTGAGGTTTCACTACTACATATTGAAAAATTTGTGACGACTAATTGCGACGAAAGTACTCTTTCATCACAAAATTCAAGAGAAAAATTTCAATTTTTCAATTTTGTTCTAAATCCAGCCCATATTCATCTCTATCTCGACAAAATAAAACTTTCATTTGTTTTTCAACGGTCATCAAGATAATGGACTATTGTCGCTATTTCGACGAATGTGTGTATTCGTCGCAAGAGCGACATTAACTATTGATCATTACACTCTTTGCTACTATCCATATTGACCGTTATATAATTTGACAAAGTCTAAATTGATTCGGTCAACCATCATCGCAAGAGCGACGATATGACCATTATAACCGTTATACCCTTTGACAAAGTGACCTAAATATAACAAGCTTTTCATCTCAATTGCAACGACAGTGACCTAAATTGACCTATACATATTAGACAATTTAAAGATGTTGTGACAATCTTGCTATAACAATGATGGTTCCGAAAGCGTATTTTTGTGTGGAAGAATGTCGCAGAATATAGTTAGAGGTGGGGAAAAAAGTAAAGCGGGTGAAAAGGGTGATGGTAGATGTTATTTCCCTTGCAAAAAATGTTGCCTCATATGTCTCGTAAGAATTTTAATAGCAACAACTACAAAACATTGTAGGAAATATGGGCACATTGATGGCGGATGGAATGAACATCGTCCCATGGTAATTAGCTATATATTCATTATCTGTTTTTATATTGTCAATTTTATATAAAATTATATATATATGTATATATATATATTGTTTGAATGTTTGTTATAGTATACACTAATTTTTCCTGATTGTTTGTAATTATAAAGTTAGAGTTTCCCTCTAACTTTCCGCAGAGTATTACACCAAGTAGTAGTAGAAATGATGTTGTACAAGCTGAGGAACATAATGACCAAGAAAATGAGGATATCATGGAAGAATATGATGGGACAAATAAAGTTAATGATCCCATGGAAGAAGATAATGGGACAAATCAAATGATCCAAGATTTGTTTTCACAGTCAGATGAGGATGGGGACAATGCTGGTATTTATGAACCTCTATTAGAAAAGGCAAATAAACGACTTTATGAAGGATCAAGAGAAAATATTTTCTCCGCTACATTGCTTCTAGTGAACTTAAAGGTTATGAATAATTTTTGAACACTTGTATGACATAGATCCTAAGGTATGTAATATGTTTCATCTCCTATTATACATAAATGTTGATTTTTTACTATTTGTTTTTAGTGTTAATTAATGTGTAAAATAAGAATGAAAATTTTACGATTAATATTCTTTGCATTTACTAGTTATTTGTTATGTTGTAGATTGTTAGGTGAATTTTTATTACCAGCTTCAAATATTTTACCTCGCACATATCGAGGTTTGCATGCCATTATGAAAGACATTGGAATGGATTATGAAACTATATATGCATCTCCTAATGATCATATTATATATTATGGACAACATGCTTTGAAAATATAATGTCCACAATGTCTTATTAGTAGATATCGAACCGATCAAGTAACAAAAAGGGTGTCTCGAAAGGTTCTTCATCAATTCCCATAATTCCACATTTATAACAATTGTTCAGGTGTGAAAGCATAACACAATTTATGGATTACCATGCACGTAACAGAAGTGGAGATGGTGTTCTTTGAATGCCTGCCGATGGTTATGCATTTAGGGAAATTGAGGAAAAATGGACAGATTTCAAAGATGAACCTCGTAATGTTAGGATTTCATTGGCATTTGACGGTGTTAATCCATTCAAAGAGCTTAGGTCTATTTACTCAGTGTGGCCTATTTTTGTTATCAACAATAAAATTCCTCCTTGGATGTCAATAAAGAGGGAGCACATAATGTTGACAATGATTGTTCCAAGTATTTGTTTACATTAATTTTTTGAATGTAAAATTTTCATTTGTTTCAATTTTTGCATAACATCTTTTGTCTATTTATTTACTTATATATATATATATATATATATATATTACATGATATCATTCCTATAGTAATTATATGTAATTTCAAACAATTAGGTAAGTACTAGGTTAAATATATGAATGTATATATCGAGCCTCGTATCGACGAGCTACTAAAGTTATGGGATGACATCACAATGTATGACATATGTAAACCAATCGGGGAGAAGAAATTTAAATTATGTGGAATACTTTTATGGACAATTCATGATGCCCATGGACTAACATATTTTTGTGGTATGTAGAATTCTAATATTGCTCTTTAATACTATATAATTTTTTAATGTTATCATGGTGCACGTTTAATTTTTAAATAATCTCATCGTATAATTGACATTAATCCATTTTGTTGTAGGTCTTCAAACAAAGGGTAAATTTGCATGTCCAGTTTGTGGCCCTAAGATGAAGTATTGTCATTCAAAAATTTTAGGAAAGGTGGTGTTTGATGAGTATAGGCACCTCCTCCCTAAGAACCATAGGTATCGTACTACTGAAAAACATCTTTTCAATGGGAAATAAGAGACTGGTTTAAAACCACAAAGAATGACACCTCACCTATGGAGGTTGTAATATAATAGAAATTGTCAAGGTACTCAATTTCTTTATGTATCGTAGATCATGTAATGTTTTGAATGTTTATTTTAATCATTGAATTTATTTTACCGTATTTTATAATTATTTTTTTGATTTCTTTTATGCTTCATGAAGGCCACAATCATCATGAAGGTATTAATAATGGGCTTCCACGAGGAATGACATGTTATCCCACTCAATTCATGAGGTTTCCCTACTATGAGGAGGTAAAAATAGCTCATTTGTTTGATACAATGCATATCGGGAAGAATGTGAAAGAAACATTATGGCGAATCATAGATGATAGGAGGGACAAAGAAAAAATTGTCAAAATTTGTACTAACATTCAGGAAGCAAATCATGCACTGCGAAGAGTGATTTGATATTCAAATAGATCAGATGGAGTACTAGACCGAAATAACCTTCCATGGTTATTAACATATCAACAAATCAATGATGTAAAAGAGGTCATTCAAAGAATTAAATTTCCCACGGGTTTTGCTTCAAACATAAATAACATCTTAACAAAAAAAGGTGAATTTGCTGGGGTAAAAACACATTATTGGCATACCTTCATTAAGGTAATAATTTTTGTATACATATTTATATATATTGTCCTTATACATCTTTAATTTGTTTTATTTTTTCTTGTCTACATTGGTCAAAACAAATAACAATTCATTTTTTTGTTATAGTATGTTCTACTGCTATCTCTCCCAAATGACTTTGACAACAACATCAAAAAAGTTATATATGATCTTGGAAAATACATGAGGTAAGTAGTTGTGATTTATATGAAAAATGTTCTTTCAAATTATTGTTGTACTTATATAATTACACATTTTTTACTTGTAATGTAATATATTATATTATGTTATGTTGAAACATGTTATTTTCTTGTGTCATGATATCATGTAGATGGTTGTCATTGAAAGAAATACATGAAGATGATATAGAGTATTGGAAGAGAGAAATTACTCGTCTAATGTGTGAAATTCAAAAGTATACACCTCCAACATTTTTGAATGCACAAGAACACTACCTCATACACCAAGTTGAGGATATTGAAATTTGTGGACCTGTTCACACAAGGTCAATGTGGATGGTGGAGAGGCACTTGAAATCATTGATGTCGTTGGTTAGACAAAGAGCACGTCCTGAGGGTTCTATGGTGGAGGGATATATGGTATATCAATCCATGGTGTATATTAGTCAATATCTTCCTAAATTAGTAGGGCCAACTATGCATGCAGTGGATCACATTTGGGATGTGAACTCCATCAAAAAATTTGAAGATCAGGAGCATTTGTTGGGGAAATGTAGAATGAAAAAAATGAGAGGTAATATATTAATAATTTTGGAAATTTATATTAATAATACATATAAAGTTTCATTTTTTGTGTATATGATCATACTCATTAATATATTAATATAATTTATTTCATAAATTATTAATATTTATAACCTGCATATTGGACGTTATAACTAATATTTAATATTGGTGAATTATGATTTTTTAATTCAGTTGCTCAAGAGTGGGATGCATTGCATTTATACATTGCAAATAATCTTGATTGGATGAATGTATGGATTGAAAGATGTAAACAACATAATGGAAGTAGGTTATCATGGCAACAACTCTCTGAATTGGTTAGAGAAGCTCGTCGTAATGGATATGCCAATGTTATGCATAGGGAATATGATTTAGCATATGGATTGAAAGATGGACAGGTAAGCAAAATCACCCATTTTATTCAGTTATTTTATATTATATTCAGGGATGATTTTAAGGTGGAAATTTATTTTAAAATGTAGAAACCTTGGCGAATCTTACTAATCCTTCATATGGCAACTATAAATGTTTAGTGATATTTTTGTAAACATATTAAAATTTCTAAGGATTTTATATAGTTTGTATAAAATTTTGGCGATTTTTAAGGTAAAATAATTTTATCCTATAGAATTTGGGTGAATCATTTTTAGAATAGCGAATCTTTTTTTGGGGAAAACCATGGAAAATTAGCCCATGAGCGAAATTTAGCCCCTAAAATCATCCCTGAAATTTATATTAATGTGACTACATGTGTATTGCATTTTTCAGATACTTTCGAAGTTACATAAATATATATGTTAATTTATTAATTGACAATGCATCTTTTATATATTTCGCATATTGTAGTTGAAACACCGCAAGGCTATGTGGTGCAATAGTTGTAAATTTCACATCAAACAATTGGATGAAACCAGAAAAACTTTTGATAGTGGGATAACTGCAATATTCTAGGTCACTAATGTTTCCTCTAGGAGTGACATACATCCCCGAGAATATGAAAATAGATACTATGGGTATTTAAATGATATACTTGAGTGTGACTTTAATTCCTTCAAATCATTTTTGTTCGATGTCAAATGGTATAGGTTATGATTGGATGAATCCAATGAGGAACGAATTGTTATTCAACTTGCCAATGGATTTCCAATGATTAAAACAATGGTGTCTGGAAGAGGGAACGATCGTTATGTTTTTCCAAGCCAATGTGAACATGTCTTTTACTCAAATGTTCCAGGTGAGAGGGAATGGTCATTTGTTGTTAGATATGATCCAAGAGGAAGGCCAATTAAGTATACTCATTTACAAGAAGAAGATGATATTGAAGATCAAGAAAATGATTCAACAGATCAGATAGAGCCAGAATATCATGCAGGGTTGACAGATGAAGAAGATGAAGAAGATCATGATCCAGGCATAGGATACAATATTGAAATTATTGATGATGATGTCGATGAAAATATGCTTGAAAATGACATTGATGACGAGGATCATATCATCAATCCTTTCAACATTGTTTCTGGACTGGATGATGATACATATGTCGATTTTGAAGAAGAAGATCAAGATACAGAATAAGGATGATTAAACAGATGTTGAGGTTGGATTAGGTACGTGACTATATAATATTTTAATTTGTATGAATTATTCTCTTAAAATAATTTACTAATAATGTCATGGGTAAATTACATGTTTTTAAGTTTTATGCGATGTTTTTATATCCTATGTTACATGTTGTTTAATTATTATGTGAAACCTTGAAATAGTTTCCAATATACTAAAGTACGTGGTAGACTAAAAATAGCATTTAGAGACACAAAATTTCATGTACCGTCATTAATTTTTGTTGTTGTATTTTCTATGCATGATTCTTAATCGGATGTTGCTTTCGATTATTTTCTATTTTATAGATTGGGTTTTGGGGATCAATTGAGAGTGATGTGAAGGGGAGGGGAGGGGCCATATGAGCTTACACCTTCACATGGTTGGCCTTGTTCAATAGAGGATAAATTATTCTCGAAACCAAGAGAAGCTCTTTCATTTTTATACCATCATGATATTATACGATTTCATCAATATTGTTGTCATAGTATTGCATCAACGAATTTTCAATGAACGTGTTTGTAATTTCTATAGAATTTTTGTTGAAACCCTAATTTTCTTTCAAAGTAGACAATTTGGTTGACGCAAGTTTTAATTAGTTTGCATCAGTCTTTCTTCATTTTTCTTTCATGTTCTACATTAATGTATATACAATGTATCCGTGTCATAGTTGTGATGAAAAATCCCTCTTTTTCGTTGATTTCTTAATCAACTCCATAAAAATACTCCCTTGTAGTACTAGATGCGGGGACATGTGTAATGTTGAATGAATTTTACAAGGAACAAGGAATGAAAATTGTACGAGGATAGACTATTCACATGCCTTAACGATATGGGAGGGTTTCTGGACTAAAATTTCACTCACACACCCACTTTCTTCCATCATCATATCATCATGTAAACCATAAACCCTATTTTTCATATGTTCTAGTAGATATGTTAATGATTCCAAATTTCATATTTGTATTTGACTCAAGGTCCAACTAGCTTGCAAAGTATCAAATTTTTATTTCAAGTTGATAAAAAAAATATGAAATAAATCCAAGCATCATTTGATATCTTCGTAACAGATACGAATGTAAATAATCTTGTGATGAATTATCTATACTATCGATGAAAAAGTTCGTCGATAGTATAGCTAATTCGTCCCAAGAATGTGTCTAATTTGAATGGTGTTACATGGTTTTCAAGGAGTGTAGGGATTATAATATGTTTCAATGTAGTGTAGCCTATAAAAAAAATCTCTATGCCAAACCTCAAAATGGATAGTACCATATCTTGTTCATAAGACAAATATTCTTTGTATGTTTCCTTTATGGTGGATCAAGCCCTCAGTACACATGATGCATGAAAATGAAATGTAACAATTTGACTATTGAATGATAGTGTTATGTCACCCATGGTTAAGGAAATAAAATAAGTTTCTTAGGTCCTTTTGAATCATCTTAGAATTGAGATTCGTTACATAGTCCTTGAAAAAAGAAAAAAGACTTATGTAGCGGATTTTGGTCTTTGTGTGGGACATTTTATGCCATTATAAGTATGTTTTGTACACAAATAATGGATCTTGGTGAATACACCATGGTCAAGGAAAAAGGAACAAGGAACAAGGAATGAGGAACACGAAACAAGGAACAAGGAACAAAAATTGGACTAGGACTAGACACAGGCAATAGTGACCTGTGAATAGGGCCAACGTTGAAAGTTTTTCAAACAGTTTTTGTATGCACTGAAATTTGACATGGATAGAATATTCGTATGCCTTAATGATATGGGAGGGTTTCTAGACTCAAATTTGACTCACATACCCACTTTCTTCCATCATCAATTCATCATGTAAACCATAAACCCTACTTTTCTTTCAAAGTACACAATTTGGTTGACGCAAGTTTTAAGTTTTCATCATTCTTTCTTCATTTTTCTTTCAGGTTCTACATTAGTGTATATACAATTTATTTGTGTCATATTTGTGATGAAAAATCCCTCTTTTTCATTGATTTCTTAATCAACACCATAAAAATACTAGAGGTGGGTAACAGATACATGTGAATGGGGCCAACGATGAAATGTTTTCAAACTGTTTCTGTATTCATTGAAATTTGACATGGATAGACTATTCACATGCCTTAACGATATGGGAGGATTTCAGGACTCAAATGTCACTCACACGCCCACTTTCTTACATCATCATATCATCATGTAAACCATAAACCCTAGTTCTTATAGTTAAATTGTAATGATGAGATCCATAACACTACAACCCATATCTAACAAAGACTGGTTAACATTCCCCAATGTTAATAATTCACAAGACATGGGACGAGTAATTGCACATTCTATCATATATTTCACTTCCATTTTAGGGGGTTCATCACACCTAATGGTGTCCTGCTAGTTTATTGTTATTATTATTAAAAATGACTTAACCTACCTAACCCATCAACCAACCTAACCTACTCCATTAACCCACATAAGGTACTTACCCCAATAACTTACATATTGTACCCCTTTGACCCACAACCAATGTAACCCACTAACATACTTAATAGACATACCTACCCCACCTAATCCAAAAAACTATCCCACCTAACCCACTAAACCAACCTACCTAATCCACATAACCCACATAACCTACCTATCCCAAAAACTATGTAACCTTCTCTATTAACCCAACCAACCTACTTACAAATCTAATTTATATAACCTACCCGACTAATGCACCTAACTCACAATACTAACTCAACTAACCCACTTGACCTACCTAACCTAACCCATTATAATAATTTGGTAGGATATTGGTAGCTTTAAATATTGTTATCTCTTATATCTCAGCGCATGATGACCGTGGGGGACAGTTTGAAAAAAAATAAAGAAAATTACAATTTTTAAAGGTAAAATCCGACATCAAGGCCAATTTTTTGGGTGGCGTCAGAGGATGCCTTCGAATTTTGGGTTCAAATGTAGTTGTGTTAGAAAAATTATTCCTTACATAGGGATTATATGGTGCAATGGAGTGTAGTATATCAGAACAATCTCTATTCCAACCTCAAAATGGATAGTACCATATCTTGTTCACAAGACAAAGATTCTATGTATGTTGTCTACATGGTGTCTCAATCCCTCACACATATTGATGCATGAGCACCAAAGATAAATGATAAAAATATGAAAATGAGTTCTCTAACAATAGGCACACATCCAACCGTGGCCTTAAAGCATCTCGGTTCTGTTTTAACACTTGGCCAATACTCATCAATACCTATCCATTCACAACAATGCAAGGAACAATAGCATCCAAAAAGTATAAAGAGACTACAACACACCATTATGGGAATATTCCTTAATCTTATTAATATGAAGAGTGTTTCCGAAGATACAACAAGGGGGTGGGTGCAACCTTCTCCCTGCAAATATTTCATAGAAATAAAAATAAGTCATGGCACCTCTCCCTACTACCCAAAATAATTGCACAATCTAACCCCCGAAGGCGAGTAGGCAATATCCAACCCACGCAAGGCGAGTAGGAAATATGGGCGCCCAAACGCATGAAGAGTCGTAACAAAAACAACCACACAAGGGAGTACTAGGAAAAAACATGAGTTAGATGACAGATAAGAACCAATTTTGGTTTCGAGGTAGACTTTTTAATATGTCAAGGCAAGGAAAGGTATCTCTAGGGAAGAAGATGAGATAACCGTCGAATAATGAATAAAGTTGGTCACAACATAAATTTTTTAAGACGGCCTAGGAAAGGCAAGGCGCTAGGAGGCAAGGCAAGGCAAGGCACACCATAAGGCAAGGTGCCAGGAGGCAAGGCACACTGCAAGGCAAGGTGCCAGGAGGCAAGGAAAGGAAAGAAAACAAGAGGTAAGGCAAGGGAAGGCAAGGTTCCAAGAGGCAATGAAAGTTAAGGTGCTAGGAGGCAAGGCAAGGGAAGGTGCAAGGGAGGCAAGGCATGACAGGGCACCAAGAGGGAAGGTAAGGCAAGGTGCCAAAAGGCAAGGAAAGGCAAGGTGCTAGGAGGAAAGGATGAAAATTTGGGAATGGCCACATGAGTCAATGCCAGGCAAGAATACAATACAACCACTAGATAATGAGTAAATTTGGTCACAAATTAACATTTTTAGGGAGGCCTGGGAAAGGCAAGGTGTCAAGATGTAAGGCACAACGAAAAGAACCTGGACGCAAGGAAAATCAAGGTAGTGTTAGGAAAGAAGAAGAGCCAATCGTCAGATAAGGAGTGAAGGTGGTCACAACTCAAATTTTTTAAGATGGCCTAGGCAAGGCGATGCAAGGAAAGGCGCGAGGAGGAAAGGGAATACAAGGTAGTGCTAGGAAAGAGGATGAGTCAATCACCGGATAAGGAGTGAAGGTGGTCATAACTCAACTTTTTAAAGATGTCCTAGGCAAGGAAAGACAAGGAAAGGCACCAAGAGGAAAGGCAAGGCAAGGTGCGAGGAAGCAAGGTGGGGCAAGGCATGACCAAGAGCCAAGGCAAGGCAAGGCAAGGTGCTAGGAGGCAAGGCAGGGCATGGAAAAAGTCAAGGGAAGGTAAGGAAAGGCGCTAGGGGGTAAGGTCGGGCATGGAAAAAGGAAAGTAAAGGAAAGGAAAGGTTCCAGGAGGCAAGGTAAGGCATGGAAAAAGGAAAGGAAAGGCAAGGAAAGGAAAGGTGCTAGGAGGCAAGGCAGGGCATGGAAAAAGGAAAGGAAAGGAAAGGCAAGGTAGTGCCAGGAAAGAAGAAGAGCCAATCATCAGATAAGGTGTAAATATGGTTAGAACTTAACTTTTTTAAGATGGCCTCAGGAAGGCAAGGCAAGGCAAGGCGTCTGGATGGAAGGCAAGCCAAGGTAAGGTGTGAAGAGGCAAGGCAATGCAGGGCATGACACAAGGTAAGGAAAGGAATGAAGAGGCAAGGAAAGGAAAAGTGCGAGCATATGAGTTGGGGCATGCTGACCCAAAAGAATGGCGAGTTGGTGGAACAGTCATGACTGAGGAGGACCCATGCGGTGAGTTGGTGAGTCAACCCAAACCTCATGCCAAACGGTGTGGTGATCCATGGGATGGAGTGAGAACATATAAGTAAGGGATGAGTTGGGATGAGTCAAGGCAGAACAACTCAGGCAGAGAAGAGTGAAGATATATTTGACTAAGTGTCTCGGTTTGGCATCTCGGTGGAGAGCACACAACGAGTCTTGAATTTGAGTCACTGGATGAGTTGGCAGTGCACGTACGGAGAAGAGACTTGCGACATACGTGCAAGGCAAACTCAGGTTGCTGCAGGGGGGTCTTATGAGACGGTGGAGTGAGGAAAAATCTGTTGAAGTGACTTGGCCAAATTAAAGTCACAAACACAAGCATGCCAATAAGGAGTGAAGGTGGTCACAACTCAAATTTTTTAAGATGGCCCAGGCAAGGAAATGCAAGGAAAGGAGTGAGGAGGCAAGGCAATACAAGGTAGTGCTAGGCAAGAGGACGATTCAATCACTGGATAAGGAGTGAAGGTGGTTATAACTCAACTTTTTTAAGATGTCCTAGGTAAGGCAAGACAAGGAAAGGAACCAATAGGCAAGGCAAGGCAAGGTGCGAGGAGGCAAGGTGGGGAAAGGCATGACCAAGAGCCAAGGCAAGGCAAGGCAAGGTGCCAGGAGGCAAGGCAGGGCATGGAAAAAGGCAAGGCAATGCAAGGCACCAGGAGGCAAGGCCGGGCATGGAAAAAGGCAAGGTTCCAGGAGGCAAGGTAAGGCATAGAAAAAGGAAAGGAAAGGAAAGGTACTAGGAGGCAAGGCAGGGCATGGAAAAAGTAAAGGAAAGGAAAGGCAAGGTAGTTCCAGGCAAGAAGACGAGCCGACCATCAGATAAGGTGTAAAGATGGTTAGAACTTAACTTTTTTAAGATGGCCTCGGGAAGTCAAGGTAAGGCAAGGCGTCGGGATGGAAGGCAAGACAAGGAAAAGTGTGAAGAGGCAAGGCAATGCAGGGCATGACACAAGGCAAGAAAAGGCATGAAGAGGCAAGGAAAGGCAAGGTGCAAGCATATGAGTTGGGGCACGATGGCCCAAATGATTGGCGAGTTGGTGGACCCGTCATGACTTAGGAGGACCCATGCAGTGAGTTGGTGAGTCAACCCGAACCTCATGCCAAACGATGTGGTGATCCATGGGATGGAGTGAGAACATATAAGTAAGGCATGAGTTGGGATGAGTCAAGGCAGAACAACTCAGGCAGAGAAGAGTGAAGATATATTTGACTAAGTGTCTCGGTTTGGCATCTCGGTGGAGAGCACACAACGAGTCTCGAATTTGAGTCACTGGATGAGTTGGAAGTGCATGTACGAAGAAGAGACTTGTGATAGATGTGCAAGGCAAACTCAGGTTGCGGCAGGGGGGTCTTATGAGACGGTGGAGTGAGGAAAAATCTGTTGAAGTGACTTGGCCGAATTAAAGTCACGAACACAAGCATGCCAATAGAGAGATTTAAACATTGGTGTGGTAAATATGTTGAACAATTGGGAATATACTCATCCAAAATAAAGGAAAATGTCCAATTGACCATGAATGTGCATTTGAGAAAAAAGTGGTTTACAAATATGAATTGATTATGGTAATACCCATGAAATTTTTGTTGCATGGTTATATCTTGCAATGCTTGACAATCATTGGGAATCCATGGTTCCAATGTGTCTATAACTTGAGGATGCATGCCACTCACATAATGGAAAATGAAATGCTATCAAGGGCCAAATAATTTGGCATCATAACCCACCCACTCTATAAGTCTATGACGACTCAAGTCACAAATTTACAAGGAGGAACCATAACATAGATACTTATAGGGAGATGTTGGATATAAAGGTTTAATATTAATTATATATATATAAACAATAAGTAATAAAACATTAAAAATAACAAAAAAAAAAACATAAAAATGTCAAACTAAATCCACCCGTGCCCAATATTGATTTAAAACTATTCCGCCCATGCCCAATATTCATTACAAGAATAATTAGGCGCCCTGTATCTACTAGCTTAGAAAAATTCGACCACACCTATCATGTTCGCGACCATACATCCTAATTCATGACCATACATACCTATCTTCAATCTAATTCGACAGGTTCAGACAAAGGAATAGGAGCAAAACCCCATCTGAAATAGGCAGAGGAGAAAAGCCCCATCTGAGAGAGATAGTGGAGTGGAGATGCCATGGAACTCGATAATGTATCTCCTATGTCTCTTAGGGTTGAATCCATGCTTGAATTTTGTTATTTGAGAAGTTGTTGTAAATTTTAGACACTCAATCAAGAGCTTAACAAGAATATTTTTAACCTTGTCGTAAAGATACAAGGTTCTGAAATATTTAGTGTCCTGGGTTCATGAGGTGTTTTCATCTAGTTCCGATAGTTATATCTCCACACTAAAAACCTTGTCGGGAAATAATCCTTTCTCCAGGCCGCATGCCTTTTCTTCAGTTTCAACATTAATATCTCGAATGGCATGGGGGGTACACGTATGATGTATAGCCTCAGAGTACTCAGCTTCATGTTGGACATAAGTGAGAGGCTATCGAGGTAGACCTCATTTTTGGATACCATTCTTACCATGCCCCATATTTATCTCTCTAAACAAACGTATCCATGAAACCACGAGATCAGTGGAGAAACCCAACAATTTAGGGAATTCAAAGGGAGTTTGGAATAATAAATAGAGAAAAGGAATACAATGTTGATACTGAGAGGGGGGTGAATCAGTATCGAGTACAATTTAAAAACCTTTTTAAACTTATACTTAAACCATTCAATTATATCCAATGAGAAATGAACAATAGTATAAGAGTTACACCAATACACCACAATACACCATGCACAATA
>JZKD02S2381912.1:1084772-1104180 GCA_000966675.3 Picea glauca
ATTCAATTTTTCATGTTTAGGTATGCTTTGTAAAAGATTTACATTTATTTTATTCCTTATCTTCTTTAGTATTATCAAACAATATTTTAAGGAATGATCTCCTACCCAAAAATTGTTACAAAATTTTAAATCAAATTTAACTTTCAAGGATAAATTGGGACTAAGGTGGTTTTATTTATAGTAGGTAAAAAAGAACCTTCTTAATATCCGCCTTATCCTCCATGTCGACCACCTAGACCTCTTCTTCTTTCACCATAGCCACCTCTTCTTATATAGTCACCAACCCCTCTTCACCCTGTGCAACCTAATTCTTGTCTATTGTTTGTATGTGATATATTGTCTAATATTTTGGCTTGTTTCTTTCATTGTCCTAACATTAAAATTTATTGTGAGTATTATCTTGACAAATGAAACACATTGTTTTCTTGGTATTGCTTAGATTGTGGGGACCATCTCAAGAGAGACTATCAATGGCCATAGGGATAGAGACCATCTTGTTTAGAGAACACTAAAAACTACACAATTTGTACAACTCAAGAAAAAAATAATATGGCGGAAAATAAAAAATTCTATGACTTTACCATAACTTAAATATTTTTTTGTTACATGTTCTATACATATGAATTATTCGCATGAGGTGAATATTATAGTCCTTTCTTTGCAAGGACTAAAAAGAGGAGAGGATGTATTTGAATCATGTTTTATTAAAAAGAGGAGAGGATGGATTTTTGAATCGTGTTTTCTTTTGGTCCAATGAAGCTTATTGAGTACTTAGATATTAACAACAATGCTTTTCATTGCAATGAATTGTAGAACCTTCTCAAGCTTATAGAGGAAAGGGGGGCATAAATAGGAACCTAGATCATGTAAATGAATATTGTATATTACTTTGAAATCCTTATGTGACATTCCTCTTATGAAACAAGGATTTGTATCATTTTTTCTATATTAAATTGTTATTTTCAGTGTTTTACGCACAACATATATTCACAACATGTGGGTTCATAATTAAAAACCCCCCTTTATGAATGAATTATGTGATAAGTTCTTGGTCAACAAGGTGAATCCCCCGTGATCCTTATGAGTATTCAAGATGTGTATGGTGGTCTCTATAATCATAAAAGTTTACTATATTAGAAATGATGACATTTGATTCAATGATGTATAGGTGTACTAAGTGAATTGTGACATTTGCATGGTATTTTTAAAATTTTGGTCATTTTGTAGTACTGCACACATAGTAATATATCAAGAAATCATTTCTTTTCTTAAAACCTCTTGCTCCTTCCCATAGCTAGTTTTCATCAAATTTGAAATTCTTGCATTTCATTTTCCTCTTGCATGGTTTAAAGAGTCGAGTCAAAACGCCATCAATTTCACGACCACTCCTTTGAGTAACAACAGCCTAAAATTAAGCACTAATTAAAATTTATATAGCAACTTTTCTAGGGCTCTTCAAACTCATCTTATCTTAGGTGTAGAGATTTGGAATAGGATTGTGAGAATAACTTTCCAAAGCTGCTAAACAAACATAAAGCCTTAAGTTAGGGAGTGAAATCTAGTTGCTATATCACTAACTTTGGGAAGCCCTTCTAACACAAGGGTCAATAATGAGGTTGCATTGGGGCCCTCAGAGTAATCAACCCTTCTTTATTGGTCTTGGTGTTGACTGTCGACTATCCCCCCTCTGCTTTGGTATAGTAGGTGGTACCATAGAGGCCATAATATTTTAGACTTCCTACACAACATGTTAGTAAAGGGACGGTGGTGTTGTACATGGGATCGACATTGGCTAGACTCACTCAGACTCCTTGGAGGGTTGCCCACTACTCGATGAGGTAACTTACACCAGGGCGTTAGTTTGTTAAGAAGGTTGTCAACGTAACTTTCCCACCCGTCGAAACTTAGCCCCTTCGCACATCGATTCTGCAATGTTGGATTCCATCACCAACTAGCGCTTCTTTGTGAGAATGTTTGTTTGCATGCTTGACTCCTAGATTAATTAGCGTGTGTTGTTTTTTCTCCTTAGTTTTCCTTAGGATTGATTTTTTGTCTAATGGCATTAGTTCTGGGTTAATTCCTCATTTGATCAATACTAAATATGGATATAATCAAAATAAAAGGTAATAAAGAGGTAATAAATAGCTCATACCTAACTTACGTCTTATAATTCTCCAACATTGTTCTTTACACTTAGTGCAACAAACACCAAATGGAATGGTTTACACAAGGTCAATGGAGAATGTTATTGGAAAATTCAAAATATTATCATAAACCCACATCTCACATATTTGTACATGCACCATAGATTCACAATATTTCATGAAGAGGTCTGGGAGAAATGCCTCCATGCAAAATTGTCCACATCAGAATTGTCCATGTCCTTGATGGAAATACATAAAATTCCCTTGAAGATATTTTAGTCCTTGTCCTACTAAAAAGGATGATCCCATTCTGGAATTAGTGGTCAAAGACTACTTTTATCCCCCCTCTATCTGGTAAATGCTACTTCTTATACTAGCCTTCCCCTACAATAGGGAGTGTTGTGTCCCTTTTCTCTAAAATAGGTGAGGTTCCTCTTCTTTCTCCCAACATTCTCCCAACCTCTTGGATAGTAATACATGCAACCTCAAAACTAACTTTTAGGGAACCTAGAATCCAATCATGAACTGGGAGTGAATCGGGAATGAGGGGTGCTCTAGCTAAACTCCTATGCCAGGAATCCATCGGAGTCGACGGTTCCTCAATCTGAGTCTCGGTTTTCATTTTATGCCCAGTTGCAAGTCGCATCCCAAACCATTTCGGGGACTCTTGGCAACTCATCCTTGGGGCATCAAAGCCTAACGGAGCAAATTTTTTTATATCCATGAGATTTTTCATGCCTATTTAGGAATGGACTAGGTGACCACATTGTCCATCCACTCCTGAGGTATGGTTTCATAAATTGGACCCCTAAATCCAAATGTTGCATTGCTTCTTACTGAGCAAAGAACTAGTTATCAAAATCGATAAAAAAAATAATTTCTGAGGGGTGCTCTACCTAAAATCCTATGCCAGGATTCCAATAGAGATGACTGTTCCTCAATCTAACTTTCGGTTTTTTTTTATGCTCAGTTGCAAGTTGCTTCCCAAACCATTTCAGGGACACTTGGCCAATTCACGCTCAGGGCATAAAATACTAATGAAGCAACATTTTTGAGTTCCGTGAGATGCTGCAAGCTTGTTTAGGCATGGAATAGGTGAAAAAATTATCCATCCACTCCCGAGGCATGGTTTCGTAAATTGGCCCCTTAATCCAAATGTTGCATTGCTTCAAACTGAGAAAAACACTAGTTCTCAAAATCAATGATTAAATAAACTTCTGAAGCATGGAACCCATGAGTGAGGGGTTCTCTAGATGAAATCCTATCCCAGTAATCCATTGGAGTCGACGGTTCCTTAATCTGAGTCTCAATATTCGTTATATGCCCAATTGGAAGTCGCATCCCAAACCATTTCGGGGACTCTCGGCCAATTACTCCTCATGGCATAAAAACCTAACAGAGAAACATTTTTGAGTTCCATGAGATGATGCAAGATTTTTTAGGCGTGGAATAGGTGAATATATTTTCCATCCTCTCCCGAGGCATGGTTTCATAAATTGGACCCCTTAATCCAAATGTTGGTTCGCTTCAAATTGAGCAAAACACTAGTTCTTGAAATCAATGAGTAAATAAACTTCCGAGGCATGGCACCTGGGTGTGAGGGGTGCTCTAGTTGAAATCCTATGCCAGGAATCCATCGGAGTCAACGGTTACTCAATCCGAGTCTCAGTTTTCATTTTATGCCCAGATGCAAGTCGCATCCCAAACCATTTCGGGGACTCTTGACAATTCATCCTTGGGGCATAAAAGCCTAACCGAGCAGCATTTTTGAGGTCCATGAGATTTTGCATGCTTTTTTAGGCATGGAATATGTGACCACATTGTCCATTTACTTCCGAGGAATGGTTTTGTAAACTGGACCCGTAAATCCAAATGTTGCATTACTTTTTACTGAGTGAAGCACTAGTTATCGAAATCGATGAAAAAAACAAATTCTGAGGGGTTGGAACCGAGTGTGAGG
Organism: Picea glauca; assembly: GCA_000966675.3. Taxonomy (NCBI): domain Eukaryota; kingdom Viridiplantae; phylum Streptophyta; class Pinopsida; order Pinales; family Pinaceae; genus Picea; species Picea glauca. Next base: position 1,088,877 of record JZKD02S2381912.1, read on the forward strand.
GGTTCTATAGATAAAATCATATGCTAGGAATCCAACAGAGATGACAGTTCCAAAATCTGAGTCTCGGTTTTCATTTTATGCCCAGTTACAAGTCACATCCCAAACCATTTTGGGGACTCTTGGCCAATTCCCACTCAGGGCATAAAAGACTAACAGAGAAACATTTTTGAGTTCCATGAGATGCCGCAAGATTTTTTAGGCATGGAATAGGTGACAAAATTATCCATCTTCTCTCGAGGCATGGTTTCATAAATTGGACCCTTAATCCAAATGTTGCATTGCTTCAAACAGAGCAAAACACTAGTTCTCAAAATCAATGATTAAAGCAAGTTCTGAGGCATGAAACCCATGAGTGAGGGGTTCTCTATATGAAATCATATCCCAGTAATCCATCGGAGTTGACGGTTCCTTAATCCGAGTCTTGATATTCGTTATATGCCTAGTTGCAAGTCGCATCCCAAACCATTTCAGGGACTCTTGGCCAATTGGTCCTCAAGGCATAAAAACCTAATGGAGCAACATTTTTGAGTTTCGTGAGATGCTGGAAGATTATTTGGGCATGGAATAGGTGACTATATTTTCCATCCGCTCCCGAGGCATGACTTCATAAAGTGGACCCCTAAATCCAAATGTTGCATTGATTCTTAGTGAGCAAAGCACCAGTTATAGAAATCTATGAAAAAAACTACTTTCGAGGGGTTGGAACTGGGAGTGAGGGGTTATATAGCTAAATTCCTATGCTAATAATCCATCAGAGTCGACGGTTTCTCAATCTGAGTCTCGGTTTTCATTTTATGCCCAGTTGCAAGTTGCATCCCAAACCATTTCTGGGACTCTTGGAAATTCATCCTCGGGGCATAAAATCCTAACGAGGCAACATTTTTTAGCTCCATGAGATTCTACATGTTTTTTTAGGAATGGGCTAGGTGACCACATTGTCCATTCTCTCCCGAGGCATGGTTTCATAAATTGGACCCCTAAATCCAAATGTTGCATTTCTTCTTACTGAGAAAAGCATTAGTTATCGAAATCGATGAAAAAAACAAATTCTGAGTGGTTGGAACCGGGAGTGAGGGGTGCTCTAGCTAAAATCCTATGCTAGGAGTCCAATAGAGCCGACGGTTCCTCAATTTGAGTCTCTGTTTTCATTTTATTACCAGTTGCAAGTCACATCTCAAACCATTTCTGGGACTCTTGGCCAATTCCTGCTCAAGGCATAAAAGACTAACGGAGCAAGATTTTTGAGTTTCATGAGATGTTGTAAGTTTGTTTAAGCATGGAATAGGTCAAAAAATTATCCATCCACTCCTGAGGCATGGTTTCGTAAATTGGCCCCTTAATCCAAATGTTGCATTGCTTCAAACTGAGCAAAACACTAGTTCTCGAAATCAATTATTAAAGCAACTTCTAAGGCATGGCACCCATGAGTAAGGGGTGCTCTATATGAAATCCTATCCTAGTAATCCATTGGATTTGACGGTTCCTTAATCTGAGTCCGTTCTTCGTTATATGCCCAGTTGCAAGTCGCATCCCAAACCATTTCGGGGACTCTTGGCCAATTGCTCCTCAGGGCATAAAAACCTAACGAAGCAACATTTTTGAGTTCCGTGAGATGATGCAAGATTATTTAGGTGTGGAACATGCGACTATATTTTCCATCCACTCCCGAGGCACAGTTTCATAAATTGGACCCCTAAATCCAAATGTTGCATTGCTTCTTACTAAGAAAAGCACTAGTTATCAAAATCGATGAAAACAACTACTTCTGAGGGGTTGGAATCGAGAGTGAGGGATGATATAGCTAAAATCCTATGCCGCGAATCCATCAGAGTCGACGGTTCCTCAATCCGAGTCTCGTTTTTTGTTTTATGCTTAGTTTCAAGTTGCATCCCAAACCATTTCGGGGACACTTAGCAATTCATCCTCGTGGCATAAAAGCCTAACGGAGTAGCATTTTTTATCTCCATGAGATTTTGCATGACTGTTTAGGTGTGGACTAGGTGAACACATTATCCATTTGCTCCCATGGCATGACTTCGTGAAGTGGACCCTTAAATCCAAATGTTGCATTGCTTCTTACTGAGAAAAGCACTAGTTATCGAAATCGATGAAAAAAATAAATTACGAGGGGTTGGTGTAATACCCCAAGGACGTGCCCCAGATATATTATGAAATGTAAACATGTTTTGTAGGTTGGTGATATGAGTGTTGATAATATGGTGGAATTATGTGTTTACTAGGCCAGAGAGCCTAGGTGTTAAAGGCTAGGAGCCTGATTTTGTATATGTAATTATGTAGATCATTAATAAAATATAAACATTGTTGGGTGCAGACCAACCACGAAGAAAGAGTGATGGGGGACTAAACTTACACAAGGCTAGGTAAGGGAGGGGGGATGAAAGGTTGGAAAGAGGGAATAAGCTTAGGGGCTTAAGTCCATTGGAATAATAATTTATTATTATTCCAAAAGTTGTTTGAAAGTATTAAAGTGGGGGGAAATTAAACCCAGTTATCCTAAGTTCCCAGGAAAGGGAACAAATGAAAAATGGAGTGCATGCAACTCCAGGAAGACAAGTGTCGACTTAGGTGCATGCACTTAAAAGATGAAGCGCCATCTCATGTTGGGGGGGGCTTCCCATTCTGTCCATCCTCACTTGACTCGTAGGATCACCGTCGTTGACCTCTGCACCCTCACACATCTCTGGAACTACGAATCTGTGAAGCCGACCCGTGTTGTTTTTACTGTGAATCTTGACACATCATAAATATTACCTAATCCATGTTGTGTCTTAGGGTTCGATTGTTACCATTTTTGGTGTTCATAACCATTTACCTGTTGTTGTTGATGTCACCCATACTTTGCTGGAACTTAGTCTAAAGTGGTTGAAGAAGCGGGTTTTCAGGTCTGTGGTTGAAGAGGTAGGTTGTCAGGCCTATGAAAAACTCTCCCTAGGTGAGAGAGTTTGTTGGGAAATGGTTTCCTCTTAGAGAGAGTCCAGCACTAGCTACAAATATCTGAGAATTTCTGATCCGACCTGTTGTCGAGACCCTGAGAGGGAAGTGGAGCAGTCGATGGACTGTGGAACAGTGAAGGTGCATATTCCTGGGGTGGAACAAGCATGTGGGGAATGAGAGTTTGTGAGTAGTGGGCGTAAGAAGGCTCCTGGAGAGAATCCTTCTAGTTGCACTGTGCAGTTTCGTGTAACCTCAGCCTAGTCTAGGATTCCCTTGCCCTGGGTGGAGCTTAGTCCTAGCTCGGGGGTGACCCACTACTGAGCATGATGAGCAACATGGTCTATGGTTAGTGGAAGGTCTAGACGTAGTTGGTGGTTTTACTCCAATTGAAAAGATAAGTATGATTTATGTGCTTAATTTATATATTATGCATGTTTGTGATGCTTTAATGTTATCATGTTTTCCGTTGCGTATGTGGACTTACTGTCAATTACATTGATTTTGTATGGTAGTGGTAATGATGTTTTTATTGTGATTAAGTCATTTGATTTCATTAAATTCATATGTTATATATATATATGAAAATGTTTCACGTAGTAGTGTTGCCTAGCATGTGGATGGCCATGGACATTACAAATTGGTATCAGAGCAGTTAAGTAAAAGTTAAGGTTGTGTTGGTAGCGTTTCCTATCCTGGTGATGGCTAGGGACGTTACAATTTGGTATCAGAGCCAAGGTTTTCAACATTGAGCCTGGATAGTTCATGTTAGTGGAAATTAAAACAAAAGTTTCAAAAAGAATTGTTGTTGAAGTAGACAAAATTAGATTTTAGATCCAAGGTTTTAGTGCTGAACCTAGATGGGCTGCATAAGTGGTCTATGGACCCAAGGTTCCAAGTGGAAATTGTGTCTGGAGGAACCAATTTCGAACCTCAGAACGTTCCTGAGTGCCAAGAGGTTACTTTGGCCATGTTACAAAGCTCAAGAGGGGTAGCGATATTATAAAACCATGACATACATGGTATTTGGCCACAGGGAGAGAATTCACAACATTGGTGGTGTTGGGACCATAGGATCTGTTCGAAGGAAGGGAAATCCTTTACAATCGTTATATCTGGAGAAGGTGAAGGAGGGTTATCCTGGAAGTCCTTCGGACTTTGCGACGTTGGTGAAGCTGGATGCAAATATAAGAGGAAGGCCGAAACCCAAAAATCTAAAGTCTCAGGGAAGATATACATCGTAGATCAGAGGAAAATAGCTTGACTATTGGATCAAGCAGAAGAGAAGATCGTAATTTCAGAGTTTGACTATCGGAAGAAGTGGGATATGCTGATGCACAAACCTCCGAAGCTTGAAGTTTCAAAGAGAAATGTAGACGTGGTGGGGTCGGATGACATCGCCAAGGGTGACGTGAACCTTCATAGACATGCCACGTGCCACCACCTGGGTTGGTGACATTTGTACTACATGGACCGGAGGTAAGAAGTGCGTAATTTCAGAATTCAAAAAATTGAAAGGGAAGCAAGCGGGAAAGCTTTTGAGACCCAAAGTCTCGAAGTTCTGAAGCTTCGAAGTTCCAAATATTCGATGACATAATTTCCACAATGAGTGTGAGATGTTGGATGTTGGGTAGACATGGACCGTTGATCCATCCTACTTCTCGAGTTCGGTAATTCGAACTCTGAGAGATTGTTGGGGGGAGCTTTGAAAATTTCCGAAAGCCGAAGGCCTGAGTAAGCACCTTTTGACCTAGCGCTTGGTCATGGCCCATGATCACGTGGGTTGGGGGATAATATAAAAAGGGGCTAGTGCTTGAAAATTGTTAACGTAAAAGAGCCAAACTCAAAAAGAAGAGATCTGTGGGGTTCTTGTTAAGCGAGAATCACAGAGAATGAAATCTGAATTGTTTTCTTGAATCGTATTGGTTTATGAGTGTTGTGGATTTGTTAAGGATTGATGGCCTGACAAATTCCGGTTGACTGCATGTTTTGTTTGCAGAGTCAATGAAAGTCATAGACGAAGCGAATTGCCACTAAGTGCAAATAAATGGAGGAGGCACATAATGCTTCCAGCTCAGAGAATGAAGCAAGAGGAATGGATGTCCATTTGGGAGTTGAAGGATCGAAATCCAATGGGCATGGAGAAGAGATAGATAAGGAAGGGAACATGATGAAAATAATTGATAGATTGTAGAAGGATGTTTAGATTCATCGAGAAGATAACAAAAATCTCATGAAAGCCAGGAATCAACAAGGAGAATTCAACTTAAAGTTTATGCGAAGCCTAGAAAAGATAGAAAGGAAATTGGATAAGGAGACTGACTCCAGTAAATCAAGAAGCGTTAGCAGACATCATAATCACTCCCTGAAGCACTCCAAGCCCATCTCCTACCAGAAAACATAGGAGATCGGGAGTGGATAAACTGAAGGGTGAAATGAACAAGATTAAGCCTCCTACATTTGATGGAGAACATAAGAATGAGGAAGATGCTGAGACATGGCTGCTAGGCATGAGAAAATAATTCCAACTACAGAACTATTCTTCTCATGGAGAAGGAAGAATTGCGATGTATCAACTAAAAAGAAAAGCATTCATGTGGTGGGATCAACTTGTGCAGGTGCAACACATTAAAGCTAAGGATGTTACTTGGAAAGAATTCAAGAAGTATTTTGAAAAGAAATACTTGACTAAAAGATACTATGACAGAAAGATGAAATAATTCTTTGAACTCAAGTTGGCCAGCATGTCCATTGATGAATATGAACGAATCTTTTTGGAATTGTTGAAGTATGTTCCGTTCATCAAAGATGAGACTGTCAAAATTCAAAGGTAATGAGTGGTCTTCCACCTTCCATCGGTGACAAGATCCATTATGATGACCCTAAGACTATGGAAGAAACAATAAGGATAGAAAAATGATTATATGAACAACAAAGAGAAAATCCCACTTTTTGGAAGGTTTGGGATGACCAGAAGAAGTTCAAGAAAGAGTACAGGTAGAAGGGAAACAAACCTCCCTTTTTCAGAAACATTCCTCAAGGACAACCCTCTTTTAGAGATCAGAGAATGACTTATTTAGGGGGACAAAGGCGAAGACAGACGCCCATTCAGTGTTGGGGTTGTCAGGGAAACCACAAGTACAGAGATTGTCCCCACAAAAGTGACAAGATGAGAATTGTCCACAATGTTCAACATGCATAAATAGTGGAGGATAGGGGCAATAGAATACCAAGGATCTATGCCGGCCTGGAAAACAAGAAAACTAAATTTCAATAACACATGATTGAATTTGAAGGTATGATCAATAACCATGCCTTTACTATTTTAATTGATTCAGGGGCTAGTCATAGTTATATAGATCCTAGAATGGTGGAAATTTTTCAATTGCCAAGAAGAAAGCATGGAAAATCTTGGTTAGTGCAACTAGCTACAAGAGCCAGGAGAAGAATTGTTGAGTTGGTTAAGTCCTGTCCAGTGGACATGAATGGATTGAGCACAAGGGTTGAATTGAACATCTTACCTCTGGGTTCCTATGAATTTCTAATTGGGATGGATTGGTTGGATCAACACCATGACATATTATACTGTCATAAAAAGGAATTTACTTGCCTAGATGAGGAAGGAAACCCAAGGAAAGTCCAAGGAATTCCCAGAGCAGTTACTGTTAGAGAAATCTCATCAATGCAGTTGAAGAAGTGCTATAGGAAAGGCTGCCAAATATTTGCAGTCCATATGGAGGAAGCACCTAAGGATAAGGTGTCAAAGGTTGAAGACCATGCTGTATTAAAAGATTTTGAAGATGTATTCCAGGAGGTACCAGGACTACCCTCGAAGAGAGATATTGATTTCTTTATAAACATGATGCATGGAGCAACTCCAATGTCAAAAAATCCTTACAGAATGAGTACACCAGAGCTGAAAGAACTGTAATTGCATCTTGAAGAACTTCTAAAGAAGGGGTATATATGCCCAAGTGTGTCACCTTGGGGAGCCCCGATCCTGTTTGTGAAGAAGAAGGATGGGACATTGATATTGTGCATTGATTTCAGAGAGTTGAACAAAGTGACTGTAAAGAACAAGTATCCTATGCCAAGGATCGACGATCTCTTTGATCAGTTGAAGGATGCCAAGATATTTTCAAAAATAGATCTTAGGTCACGGTATCACCAGGTAAGAATAAAGGATGAAGACATCAGCAAGACCACCTCCAGAACAAGTTATGGTCACTATATATTCACAGTGGTTCCATTTGGGTTGTCAAATGCACCTGATGTTTTTATGTTCCTAATGAATGGTGTGTTCATGGAATATCGAGACAAGTTTGTCATAGTCTTTTTGGATGACATCTTGGTGTATTCCAAGTCGTAGGAAGAGCATGAACAACATCTTCAGATGGTGTTGCAAGTTCTAAGAGAGCACCAACTATATTCGAAATTGAGCAAGTGCTCATTCTATCAAAAGCATATCCATTATTTGGGGCATATCATTTCAAGAGATGGGATATTTGTGGATCCTGAGAAGATAGAAGACATTAGTGAGTGGTTTGTGATGAACAACATGGTAGAATTAAGATCCTTTATGGATCTAGCTAGCTATTACAAAAGGTTCATTGCAGGGTTCTCAAGGATATCTCACCCTATCACTTCCTTGTAGAGGAAGGAGAATAATTTTCAATGGACAGATGAATGTGAGAGAAGCTTCCAGAGATTGAAGCAATTGTTAACCAGTGCTCCAATCCTAAGTATTGCAGATCCAAATGTGGATTTCATGGTTTGCACAGATGCATGCAAAGAAGGACTGGGAGGAGTCCTCAGCCAGAATGAATTTTTAATATGTTATGAGTCCAGGAAATAGAAAGAGCATGAAAAGAAATATGCAAATCATGATTTGGAGTTGGCAACCATAGTGCATGCTCTAAAGAAATGGAGACATTACCTCATGGGAAAGAAGTTTGAACTTAGGATAGACCATCATAGTCTGAAGTATCTATTTGATCAACCAACCTTGAATGCTAGGCAGAGTAGATGGTTGGAATTCCTTTGTGAGTAAGATTTTGATATCAAGCATATAAAAGGAAAGGAAAACAAAGTGGCTGATGCAATTAGCAGGAGAGTGCATGAACTACATGCTATGACCATTAGTGTGTACGAAGATGATATTAAAGGAAGAATTTCGGAAGATGCAAATGCAGATTTGCAGTACTTGGAATTGGTGGCAAAGCTACAACAAGGTAAGTTGCTACAGAAAGTGGAATATTATAAATTGGGAGCTGATGGAACACTCTTGTACAAAAATAGAGTTTATGTACCTAATTTCCAGGAATTGAAAATTATGATTTTGAAAGAAATGCATAATGTGCCTTATGTTGGGCACCCTGGATATCAAAAAACTATGGCAGTAGTCAACATCCATTACTTTTGGCGAGGTATGAAGAAGGAAATTGCAGAATACATCACCAGATGTATGGAGTGTCAGAAGGTTAAAGCTTAGCATAGGCACCCAACAGGGTTGCTACAACCTTTACCCATTCCTAAGTGGAAGTGGGAAGTAGTGATAATGGACTTCATCACAGGATTTCCTAGAACAGGCAAGAAACATGATTCCATCATGGTGGTGGTGGATAAGATTACAAAAGCTGCTCATTTTATTCCATTAAAGACTACTCACAAGGAAACTAATGTTGTCGATATCTTTATAAGGGAAATAACACGATTGCATAATATTCCCAAGACAATTGTGTTTGATAGAGACCCAAAATTTACCTCAAAATTCTGGAAAGGGTTATTCAAAGGGTTCAAAATGAATATGAACTTCAACACTGCTTATCATCCCGAGTCTGATGGGCAGACAAAGAGGGTGAAAAAATTGATAGAAGATATGCTAAGGATGTATGTGCTGGACAAACCATCTAAATGGGAAGACTACCTACACTTGGTACAATTTTCCTACAACAATGGGTATCAAGCATCATTGAATATGAGCCCATTTGAAGCACTTTATGGTAGAAAGTGCAACACCCCAGTAAGCTAGGATAACCCAACTCATAGAGAAGTAGTTGGGCCAGAGTTGCTCAAGGAAATGGAAGAAAAAATGATGGAGATTAAGCAGAATTTGAAAGTTGCCCAAGACAGGAAGAAAATTTATGTTGATAAGAACAAAACCACAAAGAGTTTAAAGTGGGTGATCATGTTTTCTTGAAAGTAAAATCCAATAGAAGTTCCCTGAAGCTGGGAAATTGTTCGAAGTTGGAAGCCAGGTTTTGTGGGACATTTGAAAACCTAGAAAGGATTGGGCCAGTAGCATATATGATTACATTGACTGCATCCATGTCTGTACATAATGTGTTTCATATTTCATTGCTTAAGAAATATATACTTGATCCTAATCATGTGTTTGATTTGAATGTGATTCATGTGGAGAAAGAAGGCGTCTTGCTGGTGCATCCAGTGCGCATATTGGACCGAAAGGGAAAACAACTCCGGAATCGATCCATAGGGCTTGTAAAGGCCCAGTGGACCTGGTACAGTCCTGAGGATGTGACATGGGAGAATGAAGATGCTATGCGGGCATAATACCCACATCTTTTTGAAGATTTTGAAAATCTTGCTGATGCTATGTAAAGAGTTGCACTAAGGACAATACAAAAATAAGGGGAGGGGATTATAATACCCCAAGGATGTGCCCGAGTTATATTATGAAATGTAAACATGTTTTGTAGGCTAGTAAGCTGAGTGTTGATAAGATGGTGGGATTATGTGTTTACTAGGCCGGAGAGCCTAGGTGTTAAAGGCCAGGAGCCCGATTTTGTATATGTATTTATGCAGATCATTAATAAAATATAAACATCATTGCATGCAGACCGACCACAAAGAAAGAGTGATGGGGGACTAAGATTCCATAATGTTGGGTAAGGGAGGGGGGCTGAAAGGTTGGAAAGAGGGGCTAAGACTAGGGGCTTAATTCATTGGGAATAATGATTTATTATTATTCCAAAAGTTGTGTGAAAGTATTAAAGTGGGGGAAAATTAAACCCAGTTATCCTAAGTTCCTGGGAAAGGGAATGAATGCAAAATGGAGCGCATGCAGCTCCAGGAAGACAAGTGTTGACCTGGGCACATGTAGTTAAAAGCTAAAGCGTCAGCTCATGTTGGGGGGGGGATTCCCATTTTGGCCATCCTTGCCTGACTCGTAGGATCGCCATCATCAACCTCTGCACCCTCACGCATCTCTGGAACCAGGAAACTGTGAAGTTGACCTATGTTTTTTTTACTGTGAATCCTGACACATCCTGTATATTACCTGAGTCGTGTTGTGTATTAGGGTTCGACTATTACTATTTTGGGTGTTCATAACCATTTCCCTGTTGTTTTTTCTGTCACCCATACCTTGCTAGAACTGAGTCGAAAGTGGTTGAAAAAGAGGGTTTTCAGGCCCGTGGTTGAAGAGGCAGGATTTCAGGCCTATGAGCAGCTCTTCCTAGGTGAGAGAGTTTGTTGGGAAGTGGTTTTTTCCTAGAAATATTCCAGCACCAGCTACAGAGCTATGAGAATTCCTGATCCGACCTATTGCCAAGACCCTGAGAGGGAAGTGGAGCAGTCAATGGACTGTGGAACAATGAAGGTGCATATTCACGGGGTGGAATAGGCATGTGGGGAATGAGATTCCTTGAGTAGTGGGCATAAGAAGGCTCCTGGAGAGAATCCTTCTAGTTGCACTGTGCAGTTTCATGTAATATCAGTCAAGTCTAGTATTCCCTTTCCCTGGGTGGAGCTTAGTCCTAGCTCGAGGGTGACCCACTACTGAGCATGATGAGCATCATGGTCTATGGCTGGGAGGTTCGTGGAAGGTCTGCACGTAGTTGGTGATTTTACTCCTGTTGAAAAGATAAGTATAATTTATGTGCTTAATTTATATATTATGCATGTTTGTGATGCTTGAATGTTATCATGTTTTCTGTTGCATATGTGGAATTATTGTCAATTACATTGATTCTGTATGGCAGTAATTCCATGTGTATTGTGATTAATTCATTTAATTTCATTAAATGCATATTTTATATATATGAGAATGTTCCACGTAGTAGTGTTACCCGACCTGTGGATGGTCGTGTACGTTACAAATTCGTATCAGAGAGGTTAAGGCAAAGTTAAGGTTGTGTTGGTGGCATTTCCCGACCTAGTGATGGTTGGTGACATTACAGTTGAAACCGGGAGTGAGTGGTGCTCTAGATAAAATCCTATGCAAGGAATCCAACAGAGACGACGGTTCCTCAATCTGAGTCTCGGTTTTTGTTTTATGCCCAGTTGCAAGTTGCATTCCAAACCATTTCAGGGACTCTTGGCCAATTCCATCTCAAGGCATAAAATACTAACAGAGAAACATTTTTGAGTTTTGTGAGATGTTGCAAGCTTGTTTAGGCATGGACTAGGTGAAACAATTATCCATCCACTCCCGAGGCATGGCTTCATAAATTGGCCCCTTAATTCGAATGTTGCATTGTTTCAAACTGAGCAAACAATTAGTTCTCGAAATCAATGATTAAAGCAACTTTTGAGGCATGGCACTTGTGAGTGAGGGGTTCTCTAGATGAAATCATATCCCATTAATCCATCGGAGTCGATGGTTCCTTAATCTAAGTCTTGATATTCATTATATGCCCAGTTGCAAGTCGCATCCCAAACCATTTCAGGGACTCTTGGCCAATTGCTCCTCAGGGAATAATAACCTAACGGAGAAACATTTTTGAGTTCTGTGATATGCTTCAAGAGTTTTTAGGCATGGAATATGTGACTATATTTTCCATCCGCTCCCGAGGCATGGTTTCATAAATTGGATCCCTTAATCCAAATGTTCGTTTGCTTCAAACTGAGCAAAACACTAGTTCTCGAAATCAATGAGTAAAGCAACTTCTAAGGCATGGAACCCAGAGTGAGGGGTGCTCTAGCTGAAATCCTATCCTAGGAATCCATCAGAGTCGATGGTTCCTCAATCCGAGTCTCGGTTTTCATTTTATTCCAAGTTGCATGTCGCATCCCAAACCATTTCGGGGATGCTTGTCCAATTCCTCCTCATGGTATAAAAGCCTAACGAAGCAACATTTTTGAGTTCCATGAGATGTTTCATGCTTGTTTAGGCATGGACTAGGTGACCACATTATCCATCCTCTCCCGAGGCATGGTTTCATAAATTGGACCCCTAAATCCAAATGTTTCATTGCTTCTTACTGAGCAAAGAACTAGTTATCGAAATCGATGAAAAAAACAACTTACGAGGGGTTGGAACTGGGAGTGAGGGTTCTCTAGCTAAACTCCTATGCCAGGAATCCAAAAAAGATGAAGGTTCCTCAATCTGAGTCTCTGTTTTCGTTTTATGCCCAGTTGCAATTCACATCCCAAACCATTTCGGGGACTCTTGACCAATTCCCCCTCAGGGCATAAAAGACTAACAGAGAAACATTTTTGAGTTCAATGAGATGCTGCAAGCTTTTTTAGGCATGGAATAGGTTACCAAATTATTCATCCTCTCTCGAGGCATGGTTTCTTAAATTGGACCCCTTAATCCAAATACTGCATTGCTTCAAACTGAGCAAAACTCTAGTTGTTGAAATCAATGAGTAAAGCAACTTCTGAGGCATGGCACCCAAGAGTGAGGGGTGGTCTAGCTAAAATCCTATCCCAGTAATCCATCGAAGTCGACAGTTCCTCAATATGAGTCTTGGTTTTTGTTTTATTCCCAGTTGCAAGTCACATCCCAAACCATTTTAGGGACTCTTGGCCAATTCCTCCTCAAGGAATAAAAAATAACTAAATACTACATGTCTCTGTCAACTAACTACTATATCTTACTTCCTTGAAAAAAGACTACACCAATTTCAAATGCACATTGAGTTTAACAACCACTACTTCCTACATAAAACTCTGGGTTGCACTATTGTTAACCATCACCATAACTAACTTATTCTTCAACTTGGATTGAACAAAACTAATATTTGTATAGTTCTACTNTTGGCTTGAACAAAACTAATATTTGTATAGTTCTACTCTTGTCTTGAAAAAAAATGATATTTTTATAGTTCTACTCTTTGCTTGCCTTAGACATATTTCCAACTAAAGCACCCAAGATTTGCAACACACCAACTGATGGTTGGGTTTATTACTCCATAACATTGACCCTCATCTTCAATGGACATTTCTTATAATAATTTTTATTTGCACAAATCCAACAAATAACAACCTTACTATTATTTTTTTCTTAGATCCATATGATAAACTTAGCATGTCCTTAGTGTTATCACATTAATATGTCCAAAATCAAGAGGGATATCACATTAAATTAGGTGGTTGACCACTAATATTGGTAATTACACCCTAGTCTAATTGTGCATCCAAAACTAAAGATATAAAAATTTTCTTTAGAACTTTGAATATAGAAACAAAAGTTCATAAATTGGAACTAGGATGATGATGGAATACTCACTAACAACACGTGAACATGCAATTGAAGGTAATAAGGTAACTCCCAGATCAAACTCCTGATGTCCTAGCAAATATCAATCTCCTTATGTCACAACTTAACACATATAAGGTAATAACCATAACTTAAAGTGTATTTTTTTAATGTACTCATATGTTCAATTATGAAACTTTGTTCTTTAACTTTTACATTATCTCATGAAAAAACATTTTCTTTTTTATAAAGAGATTTTTGGAGCTTGTTAAACCTGGTGTTGGTAGTAGTGGCGCTAGAGAGACTCTACAAAGTCCCGATGCAGGAGGTCATACAACTGCTAGAATACTATTTACTTCTCCATCTTCCACACCTAATTTAGATAGGAGCCATGACATGCACCGTCAGACATCCACACCTCGGTCAGATTCTAGAGATGGTGGTAGAGATGAGGCTCATGGTGATGTGGTTAACATGGTTGCATTTCTTGGATCTAGATGTGTGACAAGCACAGGGACCCTTTCGTGCACATTTTTGGTCAACAATAATGGACTTCCATTAAAACAATCAAGACTCCCAGGTAGTTTTAATTCATATTTTAATCATTTAGTGTTGTCCTTATCATACACAAATCATCTAGATTATTAATTTTAAATTAATGATCATATCTTTTTGTGTGTAGGAAATGACCATTTTTATAGGCACCTAGAGAGCAAGGCCTTGTTGATTTTTGGGGAAACCTTACGCATGATGTGGACTTTCCAGAATTCCAACCTCAAAAAGGAACTTATGGATTATCTTGAAGGCCTCTTTGTAGTATACACGTTCAATAAAAAAGAGGTCACCTTTGCAGTGGGTGAATATTTAACATATACATGGGATGTTTATAGATGAAGCTTGGCATAAAATCCTAGGTATGAGCGTCCTCCCTCAATTCCAGAGAGGGAGTGAAAGGTGATCATTGATGATGAAAAAGAGAAGATTTTGACAATCAGAAGAACAAATAATTGGTACACCAAGGTAAATTACAATATTTTCATTTCAATACCGCCTTTATTTTTCTTTAGATCTAAATAAAAGTGTGGTTATATATAACATACTTGAAAATTTTGATGATAGGTTGCCTAAAACTTCGAAGGAAACCAAAGAAAGGATTGCCAAAATGGCCAACACAATATAGGTTGCAATCATGAATCATAAGTACCCAAACATCTTAAGAATATTATTTGTATCGCCTTACAACCTTAAGGTAATTGCAACCAAAAACATTAAAAAACCATACCCTTATGCAATGCAGGGCGACGAATTCGGAACTGAAACCATGGAGGAAGACCTCCAACTTGGTTACAAGTATGGTTATAAAGTCATGGTTGATCATAGGAAAAGCATGGGGCAGATCCCGAGATCCAGTTTGTGGGATAAGGTAAATAAAAATCAGTCCACATTAACCTTTCATTACTTATAAAATACGTAAATGTTTGATATCGTCCATAATTTAATGTCTTACTTTGTTTTAATAAGGGGAGTAACACTATCAATGCAACCATTAGTATTGGACAACAAAGTGTTGATAGTGCAATGCATCCAGAAGATCATGGTGCTCCCCAACAGCCCCATCCCAGTGAGGTGCATTTCGAATATGTTCCTATGATTGAGGCCCAGGATGGTAAAATGGATATATATTAATCATATACTTAATAATTTTGTACTTATAAATTTCAAAATTTCAATGGCAGAGAATGTCATAGTTGATCCTCCTCGACCTGAAGATCAGGTGATCAGGCCGGAAACCATTCCAATGGTGCCGACTAGAGGACCAGGTAAATAATTACATTGCAGAGTTTTTTTTTAATATTAATGAACTACTTCAATGATATTTAAAAATTGGCCATACAAATTTAATAT
>JZKD02S2381912.1:1142052-1155644 GCA_000966675.3 Picea glauca
GAAGGGGGAAGAGAACTATGAAGGAGGGGAGAGGGGGAAGGGAAGGTGGTTCCCAAAGGATTGTGAAGGGAGTCTTGGGACGAAGGAGGAGAGCAGGGGACCGACAAGAGATGGGTGGGACCATCTTTAAGAGAAGAAAAATATGACAAATCAGAAGGGAAGTGAGAGGAGTTTTACTTACCTGATGAGATGTTTTCTTGTTGGTTCGAGAAGGGTGAAATATGAACCTTTTAGATGGAACTTGTTACGTAATTTCCAAAAGTTTTGACATACTTTGCAGTCGAGGAAATCCACATGTTGTGTGACGGTAATTTGTTACTAGGTCTTGTCTGGGTGGAGTTTTCTAATTTTTTTGTAACCCATATTTTTTGTGGCGAACTATTTGTGTAGTGTTTGAATAAGTGCCTGTATGAGTGGAAATTCTCACATAGAAAAAGAATTCCTTCATAATCTAGCTTTTGATGCAGTGAGTGTTGTCCAATATGGGTAGCGATGGTATCATGGAAAACTCTTGCGAGCTTTAAACTGACCATAATTCTTGTCATTCCGATGTATCTTGTGAGAGGTAGGAATTATCATACTCATACAAAAATCTTAGTCCGTTTATGATTTCAATAAAAGTCACTTCTAATTAGAAGTGAAGGGGAAGGCTTGGAAGGTGGACCCATATGGGGGTTACCGTGAGATGATCAGAGTTTGCAACAAAAGTTATAGACCACTTCTTTAGAAATAGGCCTTGTGACCCCTACTCCACTTGGAGTGAAAAAATTTGTTGGTATCTTTTGCAGAATGAGTGATCCAAGCCATCCAACATTTTGCTAGGTTTAGGGCTTTTGGTTCATAACCTAGGATGGGCATGAACTGGTCTTGCATCCATTGTTTGAGAACCTCCATAATCATCTTCCTATTGGCGTCTCTTCCAACTAGCACTGCCTCTTTAATATGGGAAATTTTAGTGAGTTGTATGTCTTCCCCCAATACCTGATTGACTTTCTTAGCTTTCCTGTTTACACATTTTCAGCTAGATTGAAGAACTTCCATGGCAGGTGCTTTTCAGTAGTCTGGGATTGTTGAAGAGGCAACAGAGGCAACACAATGTGTAGTCTCTCTCCCACACATAAGGGTTTCATCCAAATACTGCTCGATAAAACCTGTATGTTGCTCAGTTAAGGGAGCTTCTTCTCCAAGATTTGAGGTACCACTATGGGTATAGTGAGGAGAAAAGTCATAATGGAGGGATGCCTACGGGGAGAGAGATGGAGGAGGGTGTACATTTGAGAAGTGGGGGAAGTAGGTGAGTGGAGGAGGTGCCCCCATGTCGATTGAGCACGTTTCTAGCGATATTTATTGATGGGATTGAGGACAGATAGGTTGTAGGGGAACAGAGAGAGCGACAAAGAGATGATGGGATGGATAAGGAGGTAGGGTGACAGAGGGACCAAAAGATGGAGTAGGTTGTCATGGAAGGGCGATTGAGGATGCCTAGATAATTTCTCTGGCGTGGGAGTCCTCGGAGTAGTCTACGAGGTCCTCCAATGTGGATAGAAGTGAGGGGAGGCCACCTTAGTAAACCCTAGGTCGCGATGACTAGGCTGGAAAAAAATTCCCAACCTCAAAGATGCAATAAAAATCGTAGAACGGTCCCCCCTATCCAATGTTCGCTCTCTCACCAATTCTATATCTCCACACCATCACTTTTTCAATAATATAATATCACAATATTTTAATATTTTATCATGGAAATTCCCTCTTCTCTAATTTTTCAATAATTTGATATTGCAATATTTTTTATAGTTTAATATCTTAATATTTTAATATTAAATTTCCTCAATATTTCTCTTTTCTTTTTATATCATTTTTAGACCTAACTACCTAAGGACTTTATTCATTAATTTATTATTTTAATTCTACTTCTCCCCTCAACGGTCATCTCCTTTCCTTCAAATACTACGCCCTTGGGGTGTCCACTAAAAAAAGTTGGAACTTTCAAAACCTATTAAGCCTCTCCTAAGGCACGTGAGTCCTCAAATAGCACAACCACATTAGTAAAAGTAGTCAACCTTTAACTAACACAATCACACTAGTAAAAGTGGTTGATATATCGAGATCCACTCCATTTTCTACATTTTGAAGGTAATGACCACTTTTACTAATGTGGTTGTGATAGTTACTATATAATAATAATAATAATAATAATAATAATAATAATAATAATAATTTAAGGTCACAAGCCAGACACCAAATTGGTGTGGTATGAGACCCCCTTGTCGAAGGGACCCCCTCCGCCTAGCCATTTGACTGATAAAGTCTACCGAGGTATACATACCCTACCCCTTTGAATTTGAACTTGTAATCTATTTTCCTTAAATAAACAAAGACACTTAACATTTTGAAATACAACGCACTAAGAGCTTAAACTAACCAGTGTTGTGTCTGTCTATTTGGCGTTGTGGTATAAAGGTGTGAGGTCCCTCTCCTTCTCTTTCCTTTTAATTTTCCATTGGCCTCATGGTATAAAGGTGTAAGGCACACCCCTCTCCTTCTTTTTCATTTTAATTTTACATATCATAAAATATAGAATGGAAGGAGAAACCAGATGAGAAAGTACAAGTAGAAGCAGAAGCTGTAGAAATAGCAATGACTATGGTGGTGCATGCAACTCCCATTCTTTATTTCCCACCAACAATAACAATGGAAGCTATGGTGACTTGCCAGATGAGAATATTTCTTGTTGGTTTGAAAAGGATGAAATATGAACCTTTTAGCTGGAACTTGTTACGTCCTTTCCAGAAGTTTCGACATACTTTGCGGCCGAGGAAGTCCACATGCTGTGTGACGGTAATTTGTTACTAGGGCTTATCCGGGTGGAGTTTTCTAATTTTTTTGTAACCCATATTTTTTGTGGTGAGCTCTTTGTGCAGTGTTTGAATACGTGTCTGTATGAGTGGAAATTCCCACATCGGAAGATAATTCTTTCATAATCTAGCTTTTGACACAGTGAGTGTTGTCCAAGCTAGATAGTGATGGTATCATGGAAACCTCTTACGAGCTTTAAACTGACCAGAATTATCGTCATTCCCATGTATCTTGTGAGAGGTAGGAATTATCATACTCATAGAGAAATCCTAATGCGTTTCTGATTTCACTAAAAATCACTTATAATTAGAGGTGAAGGGGAAGGCATGGAAGACATACCTAGATGGGTGTTACCGCGAGATGATTAGAGCTTGCATCAAAACTTATAGGCCACTTCTTTAGAAATATGGCTTGTGATCCCCAACTCCACTTGGAGTGAAAAATTTTGTTGGCATCTTCCACAGAATGAGTGATCCAAGCCATCCAATCTTTTGCTAGGTTTAGGGATTTTGGTTCATAACCGAGGATGAGAATGAGCTGGTGTTGCGTCCATCATTTTAGAACCTCCATAGTCATCTTCCTATTGGAAAATCTTCTAACTAGCACTGCATCTTTAATATGGGAAATTTCGGTGAGTTGTATGTCTTCCCCCAATACCTGATTCACTTTCTTAGCTTTCCTCTTTACAAATTTTCAGCTAGAGCGAGGAACTTCCATGGCGGGTGATTTTCAGGAGCCTAGGATTTTCGAAGAGGTAACAGAGGCATCAAAATGTGTAGTCGCTCTCCCACAAATAAAGGTTTCATCCAAATACTTCTTGATAAAACTCGTATGTTTCTTAGTCAAGGGAGATTATTCTCCACGCTTTGAGGTATCACTATGGGTATAGTGAGGACCAAAGTCACAATGGAGGGATCACTATGGGGAGAGAGATGGAGGAGGGGGTACATTTGAGAAGTGGGGGAAGTAGGTGAGTGGATGAGGTGTCCCCATGTCGATTGAGCACGTTTCTAGTGGTATTTCTTGATGGAATCAAGGACATACATGTTGTAGGGGAACAAAGAGAGTGGCAGAGAGATGATGGGATGGATAAGGAGGGAGAGTGACAGAGGGATTAGAAGATGGAGTAGGTTGTCATGGAAGGGTGATTGATGGTGCCCAGATAATTTCTCCGGCTTGGGGGTCGTCGTCAAAGTAGTCTACAAGTTCCTCAAATATGGATACAAGCGAGGGGATGCCACCTTATTAAACCCTAGGTCGTGGTGACTAGGCCAGAAAAACAATCCCAACCTTAAAGACGTAATAAAAACCATAGAACAATCCCCCCATCCAATGTTCTCTCTCACAAATTCTATATCTCCAGACCAACACTTTTTCAATAATATAATATCACAATTTTTTAATATTATACTTTAATATTTCAATGTTTTAATATCCAGTATCCATATCATTCCTTTAACACCTTTTAATAGCATTTTTAGACATAGCTACCTAACAACTTTATTCATTAATTTATTATTTTAATTCTACTTTTTCCCTCAAGTGTCATCTCCTTTCCTTCAACTACTACGCCCTTGGGGTGTCCATTAAAAAACATTGGACCTTTCATAACCTATTAGCACAACCATATTAGTAAAAGTGGTCTGCCTTGAACTAACACAATCAAGGCTGATATATCGAGATCCATGCCGTTTTCTACATTTTGAAGGTAATGACCACTTTTACTAATGTGGTTGTCATAGTTACTATATAATAATAAGAACAATAATTTATTTTTAAAGTCATGACCAAACCAAACACTAAATTAGTGTATGAGACCCTTTGTGGGACAAGGGACCCCTCCACTCAACCATTTGACTGCCCTTAAATTTGAACTTGTAATACATTCTTCTTAAATAAACAAAAACTCTTAACTAGCTTTATGGTATAAAGGTGTAAGGAAGACACCTCTCCTTCTCTCCAGAAAAAGCATTCCCCTATATTCACTTTCTCACCAATTCCAACACTTTTTCAAAATTTTCCTTTCCTCCTCTAAAGTTACATGGTATTTTTATATTTTAATTTTTTTATGATTTGATATTGTAATATTTTTAATAGTTTAATATCTTAAACTTTTAATATTAAATTTCCTCTGTATTTCTCTTTTCTTGTCAAGAATCACACCTTAATTTAATACTTTAATATTTCAATGTTTTAATAACTAATATCCATACCATTCTTTTAATACCTTTTAATAACATTTTTAGACCTAACTATTTAACAACTTAATTCATTAATTTATTATTTTAATTTTGTTTTTTTCCTAAAAGGTCATCTCCTTTCTTTCAACTACTACTTCTTCCGTGTCCACTAAAAAAAGTTGGACCTTTCAAAACCTAGTAACCCTTTCCTCATGGTTCTCAAATAGCACAAGTACATTAGTAAAATTCATTCGCCTTCAACTAACACAATCACATTAGTAATGACCACTTTTACTATTGTGGTTGTCATAATTACTATATAATAATAATAATAATAATAATAATAATAATAATAATTTATTTTTAAGGTCACCACCAAGTGACACCAAATTGGTGTATAAGACCCCCTTGTTTGTGGGACAATGGACCCCCTCAACTCAATCATTTAAATACTTTTTAATAGCATTTTCAGAACTAACTACCTAACAACTTTATTCATTAATTTATTATTTTAATTCTACTTTTCCCCTCAACTACTACGCTCCTGGTGTTCACTAAAAAAAGTTGAAGACAGACACCAAATTGGTGTATGAGATCCCCTTGTTTGTGGGACAAGGGACCCCCTCAGCTCAACCATTTAACTACCCTCTGGATTTGAACTTGTCACGATCAAGCCAACACATCAAATTGGTGTATGAGATCCCCTTCTTTGTGGGATAAGGGACCCCAGCGATTTGACTGATAAAGTATACATACCCTACCCCTCTAGATTTGAACCTGTAAACTCCTAAGAAGAAACACATATTCTTACTAACGAGCGTTGTGTCTCTCTGTTTGACACACTAAGATCTCGCAGACTAACCAGCGTTGTGTCTCTCTGTTTGGCCTGGCCTGGCCTCGTGGTATAAAGGTGTAAGGTACGCCCCTCTCCTCTTTCATTTTAGTTTTCCATATCATAAAATATATAATGGAAGGCGAAACCGGACGAGAAAGTACAGGTAGAAGCAGAAGCGGTAGCAATAGCAATGACTATGGTGGTGCAGGCAGGTCTCATTCTTTATTGTCCACCAATAATAATAATGGAAGCCATGGTGACAGAAGAGAAGGAATTCCTGCCCGTCCCTCTTCTCCTTCTATTACTTCAGCTAGTTCTGCCATAATTGGTGACAGAAGAGGACGAATTCATGCCCGTCCCTCCTCTCCTTCTCTTGCTTCTGCTAGTTCTGTTATAATTGGGCGGGCTAGGGATTCATCAGCTGTTACTTCTGGAGAGGATGATGATGGTCAGAGTAACAGGCGAAACAGGCGAAGGATGAGATCACCAACACCACCAGGACCAGGAAGAGAAGAAAGAAGTTACCAACCGCAACTTAATCGTTTCTTGGTTGGTATGGATGAAGATGGAGAGCTTGCACAAAATTCACTTACCTCTGCAAGCCCAACGGAAGATAGAGTCTCCATCCATGCTACTGCAGATGGAGAAGAGGAAAATCCTGATCCCGGAATGGAAGAAGTGGGTGTCGAGAACCCTACACAGACACGAATGGCCACCACACGCATGGATGATGACGTACTCTCTTCAGCTGCAAGCATCCCCGCAGATAGAATCGCCATGGAGCAGTTGCCTCGCATAATTATTTCGGACCACCATGTGAGTAATGGGGATAGCTGCCCAATTTGCCTGGATCCGTTTCTATTGGGGGAGGAAGCCAGTCATATGGAATGCGGCCATATGCATCACCGGCATTGCTTATTCACATGGCTGAACATCAAGGATGTATGTCCAGTGTGCCGAAACTACATGCCTAAAGGTTGAATAACACGATTTAGGTTTTTTTTTTTTGTTTCTCGTCATTCCTTAGGTCGGCCTGATCTGAACTACCGTGCATGTTAAAATTGCTAAATAAATTATTTGATTTGATTTTTTTCAGTTTAATATGTTGTTTGTCTAATTTTTTTGTGTGAGACAAACAACTTTTTTCCATGCACAAGTATTCCTTCACAAAGCACGAAGTTTTCAATTTTCTCACATTTGATAAAACAACAAAATACTTACTGGTTATTAGCTTTCTTACTTGTTATTAGTTTTAATTTTACATATATGACTGCTCATTACAACAATGCTCACAAGAAACAACTAGAGCAATAATTCCCAAACCACAAGTCATAAAATCAAAGTTTAGAAATTGAATAGGGGAAGAAATGTTAACTTGTAAAATACAAGGGGATCCAAGTCCCGATATAAAGCCCATAAAACTTGTTAGTAAGACAAAGAAACACTTTTGGACTATTGCAAATCCATGATTGGAGTTTATGGGAAAGGATGTTTGGTAAGTAGCAAAATTTATAGAAGGCGCCTCATTTAAATGGCAACATAAAGTATACGTGAGGCATAAAGAAAATAAAGAAAACCCTAATAAATGGCAACATAAAGTATACCYGAGGCATAAAGAAAATAAAGAAAATCCTAATAGTAATTCATTTAATGAAGGCAAGTTATACAATCAATTCATATAAGTTTTTTTKGAAAAATTTTCACTTCACATTATCTTCTTTATATTGAAAATTTGATTATTAATTGTTTATGTTGTTTCTAACCTTTATACTTATAATCTTATAGCAATTTTAGTTATYATAATTGTAACATATTTTTTAATACTTTGTGAAAATTTGAAACTCATTAGCTTACATAAAAAAGTGTTCACATACATACTTAAATCATTTTARCATGAAKAATTTGACTTGGYTGGTAAATATTATGTTTTAAATTYTTCATGGTSATGGTCATTTGAGTTMTGAAGTATTTATTAAGTATAAATGGAAATTATTTCCTTTTGGTAGGATTATTAACAAAAGAAAAACAATCATTTTATGAAAATTATTMGATTATCACAAGTYARTTGCAAATTGACCCATAGTAAATAAACTAGAATTCCATTGAAATACTATACAAACTTCTAAGTTGGGATYCTAATTTTAACTTTTAAACAAGTTCCTTAGATCTATCGAAATTTAGACAACCATCCTATGCATGGAAATCATGTTTGAATAACAAAAGCCTATAATATGATAAAATTACACATGATTGTATATCAAAACTTTTAGGTAAGCTTCAATCATCCGCAATACTATATTTTCATACTTCTAAATTAATATAAATATTGGAAACATGAAGTGATCCTAACAAGCTAAAAATACCCTTTTTGGAAAACCATCAAAATACCCTTTTTAGAAAACCATCAAAATCACAGTTTGTGTGGAATGACAAAAATATTATCCACATTGCTTTTGGATTTTGTCAGCATTGAAAATTCTACAAATCCTACATTTCAAAATTAGCACTAACACATAAGGTATCTCTTTAGATAAATAAATCACACACACACACACACACACACATATAACCATATTTCCAACTTCATGTTTGCCAAGAATATGCACTAATGCCAAAATGTAAGAAACATGGGTAGAGAGAAATAAACAAGGTAGGGTGTCATGTGCATTTGTTTAGAAAGCCAACTGTTTAGAAATCCAAAATATCCATTATCTACAACTCTAACCGTCAATATTTTCAGTGAAATGTAAGGTATGGGTATTTGATTTCTATTTGGCATCTATCTTTGACTAATACATTTCTTTGTATAGATTAACAATAATTTACATAGTTGAAAAATATTTTATTTTATTAGCTATTATTGTAATTCAATAGCATCTATCTCTGACGAATACATTTCTTTGTAGAGATTAACAATAGTTTACATAGTTGTCAAACAATAGTTTAGATAGTTGTCTCATAATAAGTACAAAACTATAATCAAATATGTGGCAACATTTCTTTATAGAGATTAACAATAGTTTACATAATTGTCTCATAAGAAGTACAAAACTATAATCAAATATGTGGCAACATTTCTTTGTAGAGATTAACAATAGTTTACATAGTTGTTTCACAAAAAGTTAAAAAATATAATTAAATATGTGGCAACATTCAAAATACAAACCAATAAATCTTCTCATCTTCTAGTAGAGAATATGTTAACTAGCCAATCAATTCTTTAATTCGTAGATCACAATACTGTAGAGTTTCTTGCAACTTTATTTTAATATATTTTAGCTATTAATGACCAAGTCACACTAAGTAAGATAATCATATTCAACTCAAAAATCAATCAACAAATTTGAAAATGTACTATATTGAGTAGTAATTGTTTTCTTGTGATATTATAATAATGCATTACCTCGAAAGGTTGCAACAAATTCTTTAAGATTTTTCCAATCTTCTCACCTACCACATAATCCAAAATTCAAATAGACTCACAAATATATATAAGCATGAATCTAGTTGAAGCTACAAACAAACTTAAAAAACTAATCATGGTAGAATTTGTAGGTAGTTTTTTATTTGCCATGGTATTCACCATTTGTACTCCCAAGTTATTTTAATTATTTATGCCAACAAAATAGTCCCTGCGGTTGCAATTTATATTGATTTCTATCCTTATCTAGTTTGCAACATAAATGTTCTATATTTTCAACCATGTAACCAAAATGTTGAACCTTAAAGCAACTAAACTATCCTTATCTTAGTAAAGCCATGATCCAGATTGTTTTCGGCACAAAATGAGAGTGGAGATACAATAAAGAAATGTACAGAGATATCTCAGATATCTAATAATATAACATAAATAAATCAAAGATGCAACCATAAACACAGAGATACAGTAATACACAATTTCTATTAATGAGAGAAATGTACAAAACTATAGAAATACATAGTGAAAGACTCGCTAGAATGGTGGTAGCTTATCTCTGAGAAGAGATGTGATGACTACTCACATTCGAAACAATATTATTTTACAATGAGGCTCCAAAGGAATTTTTTCCATAAATAAAATAAAAAACCCTAACCCTGGAAGATGAAAAGCCAACAGTTTTGTGGACCCCATTTTGGGTATTTGGTGTATCGAATTCCTAGGGGCATAACTTTGTCATACGATCTCTGTTTTAGGTGCACAATAACGCATAGGATCTCTATCCCGAAAAAACTTCATTTAATCCCTCAAAATGGCCTCAAAAGTTTAGGAATTGAAAAATTGCTAAAATTAATAATTTGCCAAAAAACTATTTTGAGCCACTTGAAATAGGTGGGTAGCCACTGGTATCCACTTGTATCAAGACAATTGTCATACAAAAACAATATATTAACTTCAGTGTTATCATCAATAACACTTATCTCTATGTGCATGTAAGACACATGCATTGCCAAAGAGTAACTATACACTTAATATTTCATTAATTTTAATTTTCAAATACGCTATTGCACCTCCCTTGGATAGCTCAAGAATATATATGTAATCCATGAAACATTTAAAATCAATTACAAAATTATGCAATTTCTCATATTCTATTTTGTTTAATATTTATCTCCTTATGGCCATTTGACTTTAAGTGTTTCATAATCCACAGAGTTTCAACTTTGTACACTACCTCACAAATCACCTATTCCATTACATATATGTATTGTGTGTCTTAAATCCCAACAACCTAGCCTTACAATTTCTCCAACTTATTTCAACTCAACCATGTAAACCCCACAAAATATGCAAGGATATTTGTTGCAACATATCCTTGCAGCTATTACTTGCACCACAACCCAATCTTGCAATATTTCGCCTGAAATGCAAACCAACCTTGCATATGCCCTTTTTCATTACAACCTAAACTTGCAATCTGCATTTTAACCTACAATATTCCCCATTCACCCAATTAATTAATATATATGAATATATATATTTTAAATCAATATTTTCATAAATTAAAAAAAAATAAACAACCCCAAATGTAGCATTGATTTTTTGGTATCTTCTTCATTGAATCCCCTTGAATAAATTCTATACAAATGTCATTAGATATTATATATGGTCTCATAAATCTAAGTTTTCACGATGGTCGAACATGTTGATGAAGTTATACCATTGGGATTTATTCCTTATGGATGTCCAATAATGACATTATAAGTGAAAGACATATAGTTAGTATTAACTGGATTATTATTAATAGATAAATCTACACATAATGTTCCTTCAAGGGAATTGCATAAATATAATAATAGCTCATCAGTTAACCAATTTGAGGCATAAGGATAAGTGAAAGTATTAATTATCCTTCGTACATTGTTATGTAGCATATAAATATACATAATTCCATTGCAAAACCATGTTTATGTTGTGTTCTTTATGGATATGCAATTTAAGGTTTACCTAGTATAGTTCTATAAGTATTTTTTAATGTTGAAATTTAGGATTTGGTTATCTTCAATATTGAAATAAAAGTCATGTCAAAAAATTAAAAAAAAATCCTCACCAACTTATATCCAAGTAAAGGTCATCCATGATTTATTATATCCAACTAAAGGTCATCCATGATTTATACATAGGCACTAGAATTGGGAGAAATATGGTCTAAAATATTTTCTTTGCAATATACTTTGATACAAAAGCTAGAATGTTTTCAAGTTTTCTGAGAATTTTTTTTTATAGGACATAATGTATAAGTTGTTTTAAAAATAGGCAAAGTAGGAAAAATATAAAGAAGCAAGGAAAAGTATTATCTCTTTAATAAAAGAACAACTAATCTCCTTCTCATAAAAAACTCCATGGAGAATAAAACTGAAATATATGTAGACAAAATTGATAAGAACAACTTAAATTTGATTGATGAAAGGGTGGTTCTTTTTTCAACCTACAATCATGAATTAAAACTTTGTGATGTGTGCCAACTCCACAATTCACTAAGATACATGAGACTGGGACCTCAAATACCTAGGATGCATGTCCAAGCCACTCACTTTTTAAATAAGCCAACAAAAAAAATTCTTTCCAAAGGGGAAAAGATTTCACTATTTAAAAAAAATAAATTAAAAAACATAGGATTAGAAAGCACTTGTTGTAGAAGGGAAATTTGTTGGTTGGTTGTTGAACCTCGAATGGATCATTATATTATTTGTCATCTATCTTGATGCTTTTAGAGTGAAAAAAATTGAAGAAATCAACAGGCAGGATCATTTTAGTGGCATGTCCTAGTTTGGAAAATTGGCGTCTCGAACCTTTTAGATCCATTTTGAGGCATTAAATGACATTTTTTTGGGTTTTGATGAATATAACTTGTTCACACACCCTTGAAAGTGTTATACTCTCCAATAAATTTCCAATGGTGTAGATCATGTGTCAATCAGAGCTCGTATGCAAAATTGATGCCTCCTGCAAGTTGGCCTATCATGTTGATCACCATAGTAAGAGATGATACCATGTCAATCCTGTTAATCATGCATATGGGGATAGAAAGGTGAGTAATTTCAAGAAGATTTTATAAGTTCCAAAACTTGATCACAATTGAAGGTTGAGGAATTCAAAACCCTAACCCTAGATGACTATCGGGATATGTTAAATACTAAGCTTCTAGGAGGAGAAGGGGGTTCCATTCTATGTTATTGTATTTTGTTCCATAACAAAGAAGAACAATTGGTAGTGGGAAATTAGAGAGCATAACAAGGGGGTTAATGCTTTGTAGTATTCCAATAGGCCAGATGTCTCATGTAACTCCATAGAGAGTGTTTTCTCCTTTCTACTTGCATTATTTCCATACTAGAGAAAAGAGAGTAGAGCACCTCACCTTGTAGTTGGGTTTTCTCCCATAACGGTTTCCTAGAGAAAATATTTGTGTTATTTTGTGGATTATGTGTGATTGTGTTTTACTATTCTCTTATTTCTACATTTTATCTATTTCATGAATAAGAAGAAAATCAATTACTAAATATTCTGAAATCTAAAGGAATTTAACCTTCATAATGTAGATTTTAGTTTTATCTATCAAAGCTATTGTTACGAACTGCTCCAATGGATTATCCATGGAAGTTTATAGATAATATTTGTATCAGAGAAGTTTTATTTAGGGTATTTGTGGTATGTTTTAGGGATCCAAGAATCATCTTAAATAGAAGTCACAAAAACCCTAGCCAGGGAAGACACATCTACTCATAACAACCCTCGAGATCCAACCGAAGAGAGATTTGAGAGGTTGGAAGTGCAAGTCACCAACATCAATCAAAATATGAACCTCCTCATGGAATCTCTAGCAAGAAAGCTCATACCTACTCTATATAGCCAGCTATTGCACTAGCATCTTAGTCTCTTTTCTACCTTTTCTAGAAGTGATTTCAAATATTTTTTCCCATAACCATTAGGTTTCAAGTTGAAACCCAAATATTTGAATCCCTCCTCCTGATATGGAGTTCTAAATTCAAGGGTATGAGAAAAGTGTTGTTTTTCGGTTAAAGAGAGCCCCAAGAAGAATATCGATGATTTATTCCAATTTATTTGCATGCCCATTCCTAGGAAGAAGGAGGATAGAAGGGACTTTAGATTATCTATGAAAACAAGTCTTGCTTCACAAAAAATGAGTATATCATCCAAAAATAGAAGATGGGAGAGGGTGAGAGATGGACTTACCACTATTCCTTTAATATTTTCTTCTTCAATGTGTTGAAATAATGTAACT
>JZKD02S2381913.1:0-20546 GCA_000966675.3 Picea glauca
CCTTCTTTTGAACTCAATAGTATCCTAAGGCACCTTCAGTTTCAAAATTCACTGGGAATATCGTTTTAATCTTGGATGTTATGGGACTTTCTAAAGTTTTGTTGAGAGCTAACTTTTTACGTTTTTCTCTTTCCTTCTGATTTTACTTATGATCAGTTCTTGCTAAAGGTCTCCTTACCCTGCCATTTGTTTAACTGGTGCTTGATCTAAGTCTGTATCACATTTTAGCATTTTAATTGTGGTGACCATCTTTTATGTGCGCCCAGATTGTTAATAATGGCAGTACTCCTTACTTCATTTACTAAATCGACCCACCCTTCCTCCTTATAACACATATTATTGAAGTATATCAACCTTTCTTTTTATCAATACATCGAATTTGTGAATGGAAAACTCTGATTATGCATGCACGAAAAGAAACCAGGGTTAATCGTTTTGCTGGTAATACTTGTCCCGAGATATATTTTGACACTTTTCTCTGTTAACATATTGTTAGATGAATAGCTTGGTAGATCCTCTTACTACCCTATCCTTCTACGGTATCACTGTAAAATTTTTATCGGGCCTTCATCCTGTGTTTTCCGTGTTGTTTGCGCTCGGGCTACCTGCGCAAACTTGCAACCTTATGGAAGCTCGGTGTCAAGCTTTGGAAAATCTTGTGTTCTCTTTTGTTGTTGTGCTCAGACTATCTTTGTAAACTCGTATCTCGATTGGTGCTCCGCGCTAAGTCCTAAAAAGTTTGTTTATTCAAACCTATAAACTAACCTTACGATGAATTTCTTTTAATCTAACCAGAAGTTCATTTATTCACATTAGTTCACTGGCCTTAAGTAAGACTGGTATCTTGTAATAGAAAATCAAGAATAAGGTATACATATATTACTATAGGATAAGGTATCTTGTAATAGAAAATCAAGAATGCATTAAGGAATTTAAAAATAGGGATCAACTTCTATTATCCAAATTGATATTAATAAAAATGTAAGAATTGTTTTCTTACTTAGAAATCACAACTGACACCTTAACTTGATCTTGATGATCTAAAATAAAGATTTATGTTAATGATCTATTAAATTATCCTTATACATAATGAATTAGGAAACAAAGAAGGGATTAATGAATTAAAACATATATGAAAAGAAAGGTGACATGGATTTAAATGTTTTTAATTACGGTTTTATATAATGATTACAGGTTAATGAGTGGATAAATTATAATGAAGGTTTTATGTTAATAGTTAATAAATTATTTTAAGTAATGAATTTGAAAAGAAGTGGATTCAATGATTTAAAATTATTTTATAATCAATGAAATAGGGAAGAAAAAGGAAAGGAAATGATGATTTAATTTAATTTATCTTAAATGAAATAGATAGCAAAGGAATGGTTCAATGAGTTTAAGTTACACCATCAAGTTTGAGTAAGTGAATTGTGTTTTTGAGTAGGTGAATTATTGCTTTATTTACATGTTACTAATGAAATTAGTTGGGTTATGTTATATAAAAAAACAAAAAAAAAATTATGCTATTATCGTTGTATCGGCTTATTCAATAATATCCAGTAAATGGAAGGGTTGTTACACAGAGATTAGGGGTTATTCATGAGGGAATGGAGGTTTAATATCTTCCAAAGTTTCATCATTGGTGTCTTCAACTTATAAATCTAGTGTCTCTTTAGTAGTTGTGTCTTTGGTCAGGACTTGAGTGCAAAATATGACCCGGAGCATATTTTTCTTCAAAATTATAGCAGATTCCATGTCTTTGGCAGTCTACCATTTCCATTAGAGACAACCTTTGTACCTTCAAGAGATGAGTAAGAGTATTTTCTTCGGGAATTACCATGGGGAGAATGAATCTAGGATGAAGGCTAGTTTTTTTAACTGTTAATTGATCACTATATCTACTTTTAGGGCCCTGTGAGTCGCTTCCAACCATGTAGCAAGATGTTTCATTTGGAATTGTGCTTGAATATCCTCCTTAAGGTCACTAATGAAACATTATTTATAGAAAGAATGTGTTAATTTCTCTATACAGATGGTTAAATAATATGTTTCCATAAAGTCGATGGATGATCTTATTTGGTGTAACTTCGTAAGCCACCCCAAATAGTGAGTATCTCTCTCGAAACATGCATGGATAGATTTAACAAACTAAATCCAATAAATGTATCCCACATAGTTTTTATATTCCATTCCCACCTTTGACATGTTCTGGATCTCGATACAATGCCTCCACCTTGAGTTTCATCATGTCATTAGTAATGCCCTGAATGGAAAAGTAATGTTCCATCTGAATGACCCATCTTGATGGGTCAGAACCATCAAACATGTTTATATCGACCTTAGGAAAAAAATTCCATATGGTATTAGCCACTGGTCTATTATTGTGTAGACATTTTGATCAAAAACATTGCTCATGCAGGTTTCACGCTCTTGGAATATAAAAAAATAATTTGATATCAGAAGAAGGAAATTTTGAATGATTATTAGTTCATAGCGTAGCTCCCAGTCTTATCTTCTTCATGCATTTTACATATTAAAAATGTGAGTATGTATTCTCAAGATATCTAGGTTTTTGTCTAACCACCTAAAAAACATTTTTTCCAGGTGCAACACAACTAAGATTTTCTTGGAACCACACTCAATTCTTGGAAACTTGACCATTTTAGGAACCATGCTCATTTTCTTGGAACTACGTTGATTTTCTTGGAAGCACCCATTTTCTTGGAACCACACTTACACTTATTTTCTTGGTTCTAGATTTCTTGAATCCACATTTCCTTACTTCTTGTTTCATCTCGCGTTCCCCCTTTCATATATCTTTTACTTAGTCTTATTTCATCCCCTCTTGTAGTGTGGTATCACATGTGATATCTTGCTTTTGAGTCCCCATATGAAAAAATGTATTATGCTTATTTGATGAAAAGTCGGAGTGCCCACACAATTAAAGAGGCCAAAGTGCCTAGGAAATGTAATGATATGATCATTATTAATAATAAAATGCATCGCTTGCTGCAAGACCTACAAGGAAAAGAGTTATAGGGGGATATGATTCCATGAGAGAGGGGGCTTAAGGGGCTAAGTCATTTTATCATATTTTATTTACTCATAATTTATTAATTGAGATAAGGGGTTACATGAGCTTCTTAGGGGAAGGCCATGTGGTTCTTGATTGGTTCTTGATTCCCAAGTAAATATATAAACCCAACTTGTGGGTTGTTTGGGGGTTCTTCGTCACTCACTCTGTTCATTCATTATTCATTTTTCACACTCTCCATTATGTTCACTTTTTCACTTATTCATTATTTTAGTTGGAATGGGACCATGGGGGAGAATTATTGAGGAGGAATCCATTGCTTGTTGGTTGTAGTAGTGACTGGTGTGTGTCAGCCATGAATTAATGCATGCACACCTGAGATGCATTGGCATGTACTAAATTGTATTCAAAGCTACAAGTCCTAAGAGTCCCAACATGGAGATTATTGACCAGATGCACTGGATCCTTGGAAGGAGGTGGACATCCTGAGGGACTGCGTAGCAGAGAAGGGTGTCTATTCTCTTGGGTTGTGTAGACTAGATAGAAGAGAGATGGTGTACTTTGGATTATTGTGTGTTGAGGAACCTATGAGATCTTGAGTGTTGACTGGTTTTGTGAAATTGAGTGACACCATGGAATTGTCCTTATGGATTCATAACCCTGGATCGAGGGTGACATTGTTGTTGAGACTTGGAACAAAATTTTCTATGGTTGGGTGGAACATCCTTGGTCTGTAGCCAATTGGAGAACCATTTTGATTAAGATAAGTTCTCCTTGTTAGGTGTTTCTCTTATGTATATTTATTTCCACTGTGTATGAATTATTGTCTCATAGATTTGTATGTTATAACATGCATGCTTGTTGGTTATTTCTATGCATGGAATGTTTAAGCATTATTTACACTATAGCATGAATATTTATTGTTGCATGTGATGTTATCATGTTTCTTTCATGCTTCTTTAATAATTAAATGGTATAAGAAATCAAATTTCAGTTTCGAACGAGGTTTTTGAGGAGGTAGTGTGCCCGGACTGGGGGCGGCTGGGTACATTATAGATTGGTATCAGATCTTTTGGTTGAAACACCGGACTGACATGGGACAAAAAAATTGGACATGACATTGTCATTAAGAAATAAAAGCTCCAGAGAAAGAGCGTTGTAGAAATCATGCAGAAGCCAGAGAAGAATGAAGACAAAGATCCTTTGTAGAAGATCATGGGATCGTGACCGTTATATCAGGAGCTAGGTAAGAAAGTGCCAACAGATCTAATTAATAAATTTCAGGTATAACCAGAGCCATCAGATTGAACTGATAGATCGTCAGCCATTGATTGAAGCCAGGTAGGAGATAGAAAGTTTCAGGACTCTGGAACTTCGCCACTTCAATGATTATTGAAGACAAGGTAGAGGCATCAAATCCCAAAGTGGAGAAACCTCGAAATCCCACCAACCGTTAGATCGAGGAAAGAATTCAGGAGTGATGTGAGATGTTATATCAAGAGTGGAAGGATAGAATAATTTTCAGGACTCCGTAACTTCGCCACTTCGACGATTATTGGAGACAAGGCAGAGGCATGAAATCCCAAAGTCACAAATCCTCAAAATCATGAAAACCATTAGATCGAGGGAAGAATTCAGGAGTTATGCGAGATGCTAGATTAGGAGTGAAAGGATAGCGTAATTTTCAGGACTACAAAACTTCACCACTTCAACGATTACTGGAGACTAGGAAAAGATGTGAAGTGTCGAAGCCACGAAGTGCAATGCCGAAGTCGTGAAATCACGCAGGACATTAGGTCTGGAGTGGAGGAATGTGGACTATCCATTTGGTTGATGACATGTCTTATGCCACAAGGCAGAGGTGCCATATGGGGACATGTGTCACATGAATTCAATGCCTTTTGGAACCCAACATGTCCATTTCTGAGTGACATGTGGCACACATACCATGGGTCCATGTCACCATAGGTGACATCATGAGCATGCCATGTCATCTCTAAGATTATGGCCTCCAGAAAAGTCCAAATTCTTCTACCAGTAAAAGTCTTTAAGGCCGAAGTAGAAAAATTATGCAGGTCATTGATCTAATATCCCTTCGAGACTTTTCTCAACTATTAGATCAAGCAGTGGAAGGATTGCATAAGCACTTCGACCAGTATAACTCTAGGGGAGTTGATCAACTTGAGAGTTGTAATATCCCAGATTCCTCGAGTGTTGAAGTCCTAAAATAAATAAGGAGTGTCCATCTCAAAACTTGATTAAGTCATAGCCATTGGATTAAGCTAGTGGAAGGATAGCATAAGCAGAGGTGTTAACTGACAGTAAGCGGTCATCATCACTTTATGACCACTTCGGAAGGTATAAATCTGAGGGAGTTGAACAACTTGAGAGTTGCAATATTGCGAAGTCCCAGAGTGCTGACGTCCATAAATAAATAAGGACTGTCCATCTCAACACCTAATTAAGTTGTGATCGTTGATTTCATTGAAGCATATAGATGAGCCAGGATCATCCAGTCAATGGGAGATTAAATCTCAATTGTCTGATCTATTAGTGGAGATA
The DNA here is from genome assembly GCA_000966675.3 of Picea glauca. NCBI lineage: Eukaryota > Viridiplantae > Streptophyta > Pinopsida > Pinales > Pinaceae > Picea > Picea glauca. The sequence goes on from JZKD02S2381913.1 coordinate 5,597, forward strand.
ATATAAGTACTTCAATGAAGTGTACTTTGAGAAGTATTACTCCAGAAGAATGCAAGAATGCATAAGTCTAGAGGACCTAGTTCCAACGTCGATCTCATGATAAGGTAAAGGGGATGATTAGAGGTGCAAAGGGCCTAGAAGTAAAAAAGATCATGGAAATTTTCAAACGAGGTCCTGTGTAGAATAATAAAGAAAAAAGTGTTAAAGTAACATCACTTAGAGTGGATAATCCCATGGTTTCGAGCCCACGATCATAAGGAAAGTGGATTGAAGGAAGTGCCTATACAGAATTCGAATTCAGTACTAGTTTAAAGGGCCTGTGGAACAATTTGGCAATATTGACACACAACCATTCCTTTGCCACTACAAAATCATGTTTGCACAAAAAGGGTGAAAGTGACTTTTTTCAAGAAGCACTAACTTTCAACTTAGAGATCGGATTGGGGCATGGGAATAGTCATTGGAAAGATGAATCAAAGGAGAATAAAATTGAATTGTTATAATTTGGAGAATGATGATATATTTCTTCATGAATTGAGTAGAGGCTACAACAGGGGAGGACATGGGAAAGATATATACAACTTTATAAGATCGACAAGGAGAGTACCAATCCAATATGATCGAAGTGGAACTATTTTAATTGATTAAGGAGAAAGTCATTGTTACATTGATCCTAAAATAGTGGATAGATTACATTTGGAAAAAAGTAAGCTAGGGAAGTCAAGTTTGGTTCAACTAGCCACTTGAACCAAAAGAAGGATCAGTGAGGATGTTAGAAGTTGTCCAATATATCTTAATAGAGTAAAAACAGTTGTTGATATGAATATCATCCCATTAGGATCTTATTCAATCCTAATTTGAATGGATTGGTTGGACTAGGACCATGTTCTCCTAGATTTTCATAACAAGACATTTACATGTCTTGATGAAGAAGGAAAACAAAGCATTGTGAAAGGAATTCCAATAACCATTTCTATAAGGGATACTTCATCCTTACAATTGAAGAAATGTTTCAGAAAAGGATGTCATTTGTATGCAGCTCATGTGGAAGAGCTAGAAAAGACAAAAGGGCCAAGCCTTGAATATTTTTTAGTATTGCAAGAGTTTGAAGATGTATTCCAAGAAATACCAAGATTGCCACCAAAGAGGGAGATATATTTCTCTATTGATTTAGTACCAAGAGTTTCCCCAATATCAAAAACACCTTACAGAATGAGTACACCTTAATTGAAAGAATTGCAAATGTAGTTGGAAGACTTGTTGAAGAAAGGGTACATATGTCCAATTGTTTCACCTTGGGGAGCACCAATACTCTTTGTCAAAAAGAAGGATGGAACATTGAGGCCGTGTATAGACTTTAGACAGCTGAATAAAGCCAATGTGAAGAAAAAATACCCTCTACCCATAATTGATGACCTCTTTGATCAGCTAAGAGGAGCAAGGATATTTTCAAAGATAGAATTGAGATCCAAAGATCTTCAGGTAAGAATCATGGAAGGAGACATCAATAAGGCATCCTTCAAAACCAGGTATGGACATTATGAGTTTGTAGTGTTGCCATTTGGACTGACCAATGCACCAGTTGTCTTTATGTGCTTAATGAATGGCATATTCAGAAATTGTATGGATAAGTTTGTCATTGTGTTCTTGGATGACATACTTATTTACTCTAAGTCCAAGGAAGAGCATGGATATCACTTGAGGTTGGTGTTACAAGTGCTGAGGGGACATCAAATTTATGCCAAGCTTAGTAAGTGTTATTTTTACCAAGAACAAATCCATTATTTGGGTCATATTATTTCAGAACAAGGTATAGCAGTAAATCCAAAAACGATTGAAGCCATTAGATGCTGGCCAACACCCAAGAATTTTTCATAAATAAGATCTTTTATGGGATTATCCAGATACTAGAGGATGTTTATAGTGGGGTTCTCTAAGATTTCTCATCCCATAACTTCTTACAAAAGAAGGGAGTCAAATTTGAATGGACAACAGAGTGTGAAGAGAACTTTAATTTGATGAAAGAATTGCTTACTAGTACACCCATTTTAAAGATTGTTGACCCAAATTAGAATTTTGTGGTATGTACAGATGCATAAAAGGAAGGACTTGGTGGAGTCCTCACTCAAAATGAACATGTCATTGGTTATGAGTCTAGAAAACTTAAAGAACGTGAGGGGAATTATGCCATACATGATTTGGATCTTGTTGTCATAGTTCATGCATTGAAGATGTGGAGGCATTATCTCATGGGAAAAATATTTGAGTTAAGGACATACCATTGTGGTCTCAAATATATTTTTGAACAACCAACTTTGAATGCTAGGAAAACAAGATGGTTGTAATTTTTAAGTGAGTATGATTTTGACATCAAACATATCAAGGGAAAATAAAATAAAGATGTTGATGCACTCAATAGAAGAGTACATCTCATGCATTCTACAACTGTTAGTATGCATCAATTGGATTTAAAGAGAAGAATTTTAGATGTTGTTGTAACATATCATCATTACCTACAGGTAAAATAAAGTTTACAGGAAGAAAACGTACAACACAAAATTAAAGAATATGAGATTCAGGAAGATATATTACTTATGCAAAAAAATATAATTTTATGTTCCTAGTTCTAGAGAACTTAGAAATTTGGTGTTAAAAGAAATTCATAATGTTCCATATGTCGGACATTCTGGTTACCAGAAAAAAAAATGCAGCAGTAAGAAGCCAATTCTTTTGGAGAGGAATGAAGAAGGATGGTGTTGATTACATTTCCAAATTTATGGAATGTTAGAGAGTAATAGATGCCCAGCGGGTTTGCTTCAGCCATTGCTAATTCCAAAGAAGAAATGTGAAGTGGTAACGATTGATTTTATAACTAAATTTCCCAGGACAACAAGGAAACATGATTCCATAATGGTAGTTGTGAATAAATTGACAAAGGTTGCTCATTTTGTTCATGTGAAAATGACACATTCAACAACTAATGTTGCAGAAATTTACATGAGGGAAATTGCTAGGTTGCATGGGATACCTAAGGTAATTGTTTGAAACAGAGATACAAAGTTTACTTCAAATTTCTGGAGGGGATTATTTAAAGGATTTGGTACAAATCTGAATTTTTAGAACAACATACTATCCACAGTCATATGGGCAAATAGAGAGATTCACCTAAGTGATTGAAGACATGTTGAGAATGTATGTGATGGACAAACCATCTAAGTGGTAAGACTACTTACATTTAGCTGAGTTCTCCTATAATAATGGGTATCAATTTTCATTGAAGATGAGCCCATTTGAAGCTTTGTATGGTAGAAAATGAAATACTCCAGTGAGTTGGGACAACCTAGCAAAAAAGTAGTACTTAGGCCAAAATTGCTCAAGGACATGGAAGGTCAGATGGCTAGAATTAAGAAGAATTTAAAGACAACTCAAGATAGATAGAAAATTTATGTAGATAAGAATAAGACAGCTAGAGAATTTAAAGTGGGGGATCATGTTCTTTTAAAAGTGAATTCCAAGAAGGTCTCATTGAAGTTGGGTAGTTGTACAAAGCTAGTCGTCATATTATGTTGTCCATTTGAGATATTGGACAAAATAGGGCCAGTTGCATACATGCTTGCATTGCCTGCATCCATGAATGTGCATAATGTATTTCATGTCTCTTTGCTGAAAAAGTATATACATTATCCTAACCATGTTATTGATTGGAATTTGATTCAGGTAGAGCCAGAGGGAGACTTTCAGGTCAAACTAGTGCACATATTGGACAAAAAATTCAAAATGCTATGGAATCGAGTCATAGAGATGGTAAAAGTTCAGTGAACCTGTTACGATCCTGAAGATGATACTTGGGAGCACAAAGATGCCATGCGGGAAGAGTACCCACAACTTCTTGAATACATTTTTAAATTTTGATTTCTATTGTGTATATGCACTGAGGATAGTTCCAAAATAAGGGGGAGGGGAATGTAATACCCCATTTTTGAGTCCCCATATGAAATAATGTATTATGTTTATTTGTTGAAAGGTCGGAGTTCCCAAAAAATTAAAGAGGCTTGCGTGCCTAGGAAATGCAATGCTATGCTCATTATTAATAATGAAATACATGGATGGATGCAAGACAGATAAGGCCAAGAGTTATAGAGGGCTATGATTCCACGAGAGTGGGGGATTAAGGGGCTTAGTCATTTTATCATATTTTATTTACCCATAATTGGTTAATTAAGAGAAGGGGTTACATGAGCTTCTTGGGGGAAGGCCATGTGGTTATTGATTCCCAAGTAAATATATAAACCCATCTTGTGGGATGTTTAGGGGTTCTTCTTCATTCACTCTGTTCATTCATTATTCATTATTCACACTCTCCATTATGTTCACTTTTTCACTCATTCATTCTTTTTGTTGGAATGGGAACCTGGGGGGGGAGGAATTATTGAGGAGGAATTCATTATTTGTTGGTTGTAGTAGTGATTGGTGTGTTCCATCCATGAATTAATGTATGCATGCCTGAGATGCATTAGTATGTACTAAATTATATTCACATTTGTGAGTCCTGAGACCCATCATGGATATTCTTGACCAGATGCACTAGAGCCCTGGAAGGAGGTGGACAACCTGATGGACTGTGTGGCAGATAAGGGGGTCCATTCTCTCAAGTTGCGTGGGATGGAGAGAATATAGTTGGTGTTTTTTGGATTGCTATGTGTTGAGGAGAGAGCTTGAGTGTTGACTAGTTTGGGGAAACTGAGTGACACCCTAGAACCATCCTTGTGGATTCATAGCTCTGGCTCGGAGGTGAAATTATTGTTGAGACTTGGAACAACAATTTCTACGGTTAGGTGGAACGTCCTTGGTATGCATCCAATCGGTGAACCATTTTGATTAATATAAGTGTTCTATGCCATGTGTTTCTTTTCTTTATATTTATTTTCGTTGTGTATGAATTATTATCTCTTAGATTCATATGTTATAACATGCATACTTGTTGGTTATTGTTATGCATGGCATGTTTAAACATTCGTTATACTGTAGCATGAATATTTATTGTTGCATGTGTTGTTATCATGTTTCTTTCATGCTTTTAAAAATTAAATGGTATCAGAATTCAAATTTCATTTTCGAACAAATTTTTTGAGGAGGTAGCATGCCCTACCCGGGGGTGGCTCGGTATGTTACATCACATCCAATTTTCCCCCTCCCCTGCATTCTCTTACCCCCACACCACATTATCTTACTCCCTCTCCTCTCATTCTTCTTACCCTTCTCCCATACTTAATCACTTTATTACACTTCTTCGGACCTACCCCTGCATCCTCCCTTACCTCGCATTATTCCCACCCCTAATCCACATTACCTCCCGTCTCTATTGTTCTTATCCCCATTCCCCTTCACTTAACCATTTTTCCTAAGTTTTTATTTCCCATCTACATCATGACATGTGGCACCCTATTTACCCAATTACATTATGACACATGGAAACCAGTTACACTATGACATGTGGCACCCTATCAAACTGTAACACATGGGATATGACTAGGCATTGACTATATTCTTATTGGGTGACGACTAGGCATTAATTGGGCATCAAATTGTTTATTAATTTATTAAATTTCCTAAGTAATAAAACCTACACTAAAGTCTCCATAGTTTCCTTTGTTCCACATGAGGACTATGGTAAATGTTTCATTATAAACACTCAAAAATTCATCTCCATAATGCATGTGGGATGGATGTTTTTTAAAGGAGAATTTTAATCAATGGATAGGATTGATCCATGAAATTGGATGGACGGCTGTTGAGTGACGAACTTTCGAAATTCATAACTCGAGATCCGGACATCGGTTTTGGACAAAATATGATTTGTTGGAAAGGTAATTCGATGAGGAAGATGATGGAATAGGTTTCAAGAGGTGACATTGGTCATAAATATATTCTAAATTGAAATAATAGTTAGATATTTTTTCATAATTTGCTGATGAATTTGCTTGGAACCTCAACTTCCTGAGCTTATAACTTGAGATCTAGAACTCCAAATTATGCTCAAGAGGACTTGTTCGAAATATGAAATGATGAATATTACATATGGAATGTTTTCCATGGATAAGAGTTCAAATATAATGCTCAAAAAATTAAAACACAATCCACTTTTGTTAAAGGAAGTCAACTTGAAAACTTGAAAATAAAGTTTATTAAATAAAATTTATTAAAGAAACAAGTGGGCCCTACTTGGAGGCATGAATTTCAATGACATAAAGTCATTAATGAGAATTCAATAAAGTAAAAATTGAAAGTGGTTTACTCCAAAAAAAAATCATGGAAAGTTCTAGAAAGACGAACCCTAACTAATTGAAGAACATTGAGAGAAGATTTTAAAAGGGAAAGAGAAGGCACCAAGAAAAGGTTGGCAGTCAGAAGTTTCTACAGTGGTGAAGAGTTTGCAAGAAGAAAATCTCTATCTTTCCAAGATTCAATGCACTAACCTATTAAAATATGTCTTTCTACACATGAAGATTTGGGTTTGAGCAATTCTTTCTCTTGAAAGATTCAGTCATATTGTAACATTTTAGGTCCAAAGGAGCGAAATATCTACTTGTAAAAAGTAGATGTGGTTTATTTCAGTTCATGCGATTGTCATTGGAATATTTTGAGGTTGTTTCAATTTTCTTTCTCTAGACACTATTGAACTTATCATATTGGGTTATTGTTATAAATTTATCATGCAAAGAACTATTTTGGGGCACTACATTAGTGATTTCTCATACTGTGAGTTGAAATCGTGTGATTTCAAATGTCTTGCCTATCAATACCATTTTTGGGTTGTAATGTAGTTATCATTTAAAGTTCTTTGAAAACCTATCAATTTCTTCATCTTGCAAAAGTCATCGTAGATTTCAGGTTCAGTTTATCTTGCAATAAATAAAGAATGGTTGTTGAAGGGAGATTCCAAAACCTTGTAGACACAAATCTCTGTTGACACACATTATCCATTATTTTATTTAAATGATTTGATGTATATTTGTATAATTATATATAAGGGTTGATACATTTGCATATACATGATTTCTTGGAATATATTTTAGGTTTTTCTCTTTAGCATTCACCCTTTACATTCATTGTAGAACCATACAAAGAATCTTCCAACATTTCATCCAAAGAGGAGTATCGACTCTATAAAAACGCAGGGGGATTTATATCCTTGTGAGGTTGTTGTTTGGATCTGATCAATATAAACATCAAAAAGACCTAAAAAGGGTTATGGGTTGTTAAATAGTCCTAAATTAGAATTTTCTTCCTAGTATGTCTCACTATGTTGTGTAGTCCAGTGGTATTCTTCTAGTATTCCTTGAGCTAGCATACTCTATAACTTCTCAGTTAACATATTTTCAAGGTTGGCTAGGTTTGGCTAACTTTGTTGCTCCAACTTCTCATCCAACTTCTTATCCTTCTTCTCATCCATCCCATTTATCTTCTCTTGAATTTTATTAGTATAACCTTCCACAAAGTCTAACCTTCATGTAGTAAAGAAGATGGTCATGTTTTCTAGGGAAGCATGAGGTGGTTTATAGGTATCCTTCATGGGTGAGTTCTCTGAAAAAGGTTACTAGATATTGAGGATGAGGAAGTGTTAGGTACTATAGATCTCTGATATATGTGAGACATCCAACAATAATACTTATCCCAATATCTTATGGCACTAACTAAGGAGGTTGAACTATGCCCTTAGCCACACTCGACTACGTAGGTACTAGAGAGTGATCTCCTTGAGTGTTGTCGTTGGTGTACTATAGAAACAAGATGGATGATTAACTTGTCTAGAATTGGTTTCAAATATATTTAGGGGACTTCCTATACACCCAAGATTACATGGAAGTGAAATTACATATACAACTATTGTTTGATGTGGTACTACTTACCAACAATGGTTACAAGGGTTTCTAACAATGCAATGTCACTTGTATTTTTTGCGTGTATTCTTACCCAACCGCAGTTTTAACTATTGAGTGACAGATCCTTGTGTTATTTAAATATGTCATAACACACACACACACACACACACACACACACACACACACACACACACACATATTAAATTCAAGAACTCGTTGACCCAAAAAAAATCTCTTAAAATCACCAAAAAATAACTTATTTATTTAAGGTAGGGTTTAAGGTCGAAAATGAAAAATGATCACATTTCTACTATACTTCTCGAATTGGCTATTATGACCTCAATAATGAAATGACATAGCTTCTATAGATCTATTGGCATTGATTTGATTGAAATCTGTGCACTCTATCAGAATGTATCCAATCTGTGAAATCTGTGGTCGTCATAAAAAAAAAGCCTAAAAAAAGGATGATTTTAAATCAATGATATCTCCACCTTTTGGACTCTGCTTTGGATGATTGTTATTTTGAAATTGTATGTTTTTTCAAGAGGAATTCAAATCTTGGTCTGGATTTTCTAAATTCTGCATATAAAGTTTCAAAAATTTACCTAAATTCTTACATCCTCTTTTTTTCCTTCAAAAATCAGCAAAAAGGAAAAAACAATCTCCCACTTTGTGCCCAAAATTTCTTCCACTTCATTCCCAAGAAAGATTTATGATCCCAATTGTAATGTATTTAACCCAAAAATTCATATAAATCACATAAAATGTAGAGGAAAAAAAAAAACATAAGATAAAATAGATAAACCCTGAGAAATATCTCTTGATAGTAAAAAATAGAGAGCTATGTTCACTTGCCTCTTCAAGGGAGCAACCTCCTAGAGAAAAACTCCAATGAAAATAAAAATTCTTGAAAAAATATCACATAGCCTTCTAATCAATACTATTCATAGAGGATTGTACACCATGCCAGGGAAGTAGATCACATGTACACCATGCCACACATGATTATGAGGTTTCTCAATATGGCTACCCCTCTAGGACCTAGGATTGTGGTTTTTCATTTCAAGGATTCCCCTGATTAGGACCTATAGTTAAAATCAACAAGAGTTGGAATCCCACCATGGCTATCAAAAAAACTAAAATAAATATTTCCCAGGTAGTAAAAAAAGGCTTCTTTGTAGAGTTAACATTTCGTAATTTACTCAAGATATGAGACAAAATAAAATATTTGATTGATAGAATGAATAAGAATAATGAATGATATTTACAATGAATGGACCTCAATTATAAATATATTCTACAGGATTCCTCTTGGCCTTTTTATGAAGAGGTGTGTCTTTTTACTTATTTATTTATTAATTATTTATAAATGTTTACTATTATATTTTTTTATCCCTATCTTATTTTTATATACATAACATTGCCTTCCTCTTCAAAATTGTTTTGTCCTCAAAGAAAGGATATTACTTTCAAAATATCCTCCAAGCCATTCGTTGAGATACTCATGTTGTGGACATAAGATGAATGTGATGGTAATGTCCTAATAAAAAACATGGTGTTGGTTGAAAACATGAAGGCCTCCCATAAGACTCGTCTGTAAGCCATTGCGCTTGTATCAAAGAATGCATATCCATACCTCCTAACGTTGAAATTGTCTAGAGTGTGAGAATACATTTGATTGATCTTGAATTGTTGGTCTAGGGATAGATGGTATTCTCCATTATCAAACAACTCTAAGATATATTTTTTGATATTTCCAAGATGAGGTCGTATTTTAATGAATGACTTCCTTTGTCTCCCATAAATTTTATTACCCTCTTCATCTTATCCAAAACCGAGAATATCTCTATCAAATTTATTCTAAAGAAGTATCTCAAGAATGAACTTTGTTTTGAGGATATCCTGTTATTTCTGGATGAAATAGTAGCCATCCTCGTAGTATAACTATGCTAAAAATATTTCAACAATCTTGTTGGACCATTGGATCTCCTTGTTATGACGTTTCTCTGCTAGGTTTAGGGTTGTGGGAGGAAAATGAGAAGAATGTGACGTGATATTATTTTGGCCTATTTTTTATGGGATTTTATCACCGTTTTCCTTAATCGAGACTCTAGTCTCCATACATAGAACTGCACATCCTCATCTCCAAAATTTCCCATTTCACTTCTAGAGATGAGGTTCCTCTTCCATAGATAGTTTCTTGCAATTTTGAGATGCAATGATATTATGCTACCATTGGTGGGTGAGGTTATGGATAATGTAGAAAGCATATTTACAAACCCATTCTAGTTCACATAAGTTTCCTCATTGTAATCACTGTTTTCTTCATCTTCTTCAACATATGATCAATTGGATTTAGAGTCTTCATCTCCATCTTCATTTTCCTAATTGGATTCAAGGTCTTCATCTTCTAAGTTGTTGGATGTTGTCATTTTTTATTCTCATTCTCTCAACAGGGAATTTGATTCAAAGATACCCTCCATTTTGTTGATCTAGATGACGACTCCTTTAGGGTCCTTATAGTCACATTTCAGTAATTCTTTTTTAATTTTTGATAATCTCTATATTGAAATATTGTGTTATTCATACTTCCATAAATAATTATTTTTGGTGCTTCTTGATGTCTCTGATCACTTGTATTTTGTGATTATGGACTTTGTCATGGTTTTTGGTAGGCTAAGGCTTCTACAACTAATGCATCTATTTGTCCGGTCAATTGCTCAATTCTTTCACTATGATAATTAAGTATCTTCGTTGTTTCATCCTTATCATCATTTCTTATTTTTAATAGGATGTGACATTGTTTCTCAGACTCCTCTAGCAACTTGTCAATTTTGTCTTCCTTTTCTATTGATTTATTGATTTTATCTCTTAATTATTTTTGTGTTTTTGCTAACTCTTTTTGTCCTTCTCCTAAATCTTTCTGTCCCTTCTTGACATTACCAAGACGATGTCTTATGTTATTGACTTCATCTCTACACCGATTTAGATCCACATGTAACTTTTCATTGTTAACCATCTTGGGGTTAGACCTTTTCTTTGTAGAACACACTTTTAATTCACTTTATAAAGGGTATATAAAAATTTGACCATTTTATATAATGTATTTTTATTTATCGAGTCAGTACAAAAATTTTGACCGAGTCAATAAAAAGTTTTTTAACCGAGTCAATAAGTTTATTTTACGGATGGGTAAATATTTTTTTTTATGAAGTGATCTAAGAAATACCATGGGCCAAAACCATGGGCTCTAATACCAATGTAGCATACATGTTCGGTAATTTACTCAATATATGAGATAAAATAAAATATTTGATTGATAGAATGGATAAGAATGATGAATGATATTTAAAATGAATGGTTCCCGATTATAAATATAGTCTACGTAATGCCTCCTTGCCTCTTTATGAAGAGGTGTGTATTTTTACATATTTATTTATTAATTATTTATAAATGTTCACTATTATATTTTATTATCCCTATCTTTTTTGTATATACATAAAATTCATAGGAAAAGATAGTATCCACCTAGTCATTAATGACAACATGTAGGGCCAGTGACCACCTCACACCCAATTCTATATTCTTTCCAAATGTCATGTTACTCTTCCTTTCCACAAAAGTGAGAACATGAACTACAACATGTAATTTATTCCCTCACTTGCCAAAGTATTCTACAGGTGTTACATGGCATGTACAAGTGTCCAATTTTTTTTTAAAGTATTTACATGCATTGCTCGATATAAACAAGTGTTGTGTTAATAATGAACCAAGGGGATGAAGATAGATTATTTTTTTATTAATTTGTTTGCTTATTTATAAATAAACTTTCCCTAATTAACATAACAAGTTATATCCCTTTGGAATCTAGTCAAGCATATAAGAAACTAAGTGGAGATCCCTAAAAAAAGATAGTGTCAACTCTCATATAACAACAACTCTGATACAACAATTGGTGGTGAGAAAAGAGACTCTTCTTCATTGACCTGACTACATATTTTCTTTTTCTTGTTCTTGTTGTTTAGAGAAAGTGTGTTACAATAGTATGGGACAAATACGACATATACATCTCCTATTCCAATAATGTTGTCTACAGATGTATATTTTATTGCACTAACATTATAGATGTATATTTTATACCAATAAAAAAATCTTTGGAGTGTTTTCACTTAAAGAAATAAAAAATTACGAACTCATTGACATAACCTAAGGAATCAATTGAAGTAGAAGATTTTATTACTCTTAAGGAAAATAAGGATATGCATCTCATGTATCTTACCTAATATAGCTCTTTTAATAATTAAATGAGATCTAATGTAATATTTCTTGTATGTAGTGTCGTTGAATCATTTTTTTAATTTTAAATATGGTCTCCATTACAAGATATATAATTGGTTTATTAAGTCGAAAGGTGTATACTTATTGGAGATGGGCACAATTAATGATCTTTTAATCTTAAATTCTAATCTGATGGTTATGCATTGAAGATGCTGACATATTCTTAGTCGTCCTCCAAAATCAATGAGTCAGATTTATTGTTGATAACTTCTTTGCATTTATAAATGCATTAGTTATCCTGATTACTTTTTAACATTTACCTAATCATATTAAGAAATTACTGTAACATCATATGATTGCCATGTTTAAATGACTAATTTTAGAATTCTTCAACTGTCCAGTTTCTTCATGCATGGGCCTGGCATTTTTACCGAGTTTTTTTTAACCTAGCGTTTTTACTGAATTTTTTTTAACGTGAGAGTTTTTTTAATCGGCAGTCTTTCAACATTCACCAACCGTGAGTTAGCAGCTATGCTAGTAATATAGAATGACAAATAGCTACTACAACATGTGATTTTGTTTTGAATTCATCGATGTTGATTTTGTAGATCGCATGTTTTTTCATGTGGCGTGAGGGTATGATGAACTCTTTGCCATCTTTTCGCAAGAAGACATTAGAGATCAATTAAAATAATAATGCAATACATTTTCATGGATTTACATCAACTCTTCTACCATATGTTTGTGAGATTTTGTAGCATTTCAATTAAGATAACAAGGCCAGCTGCAAAGGGAAGCAAACCCCTGCCAACAGTGGAACTCTATTAGATGAATAGAACCAGTACTCATCAAGTCCATGCGAACAGAGGAAGTCTATTAGATGCATAGGACTAGTCTACAACCCAACTTGATGAGTAGATCAAAAATTTTCAAAGAAAATAATAAATTTATTGTGTTTATCGTTTTATAAAATAATGATTCATTGTGTGGTTCCCAATCTTCATGTAGTCGAGCCTTTATTTATATTCAAAAAATTTCAAAGATAGCAACATCAGCAAGAACAACATAAGGGTGCCATTGAGAATAGACACAAAAGGCACATGCCTTAACATGTAGCCCTCCTACTATTTCCAGCCAAACTACACTTTTTCAATTGGATGGATTAAGAAGCAAAGTTTCCTGCTCCCTGCTCTAGGATTAGATGTTGCTTCAGAGTGCTACAACTATGATGTGTTTATATTTTCCACACCCCTGGAAAGAAAGCACTTGTTGTTGCATGGGAAATCAAATGGCTCCAAGCCAACCACGTTCTTTTGGCTCCTCTGATACCATGACAACATTTGTGATCTCTTCCTCACTCGTTTTGTGCTATACCCTTCAAGAAGAATACTAATTCCACGTGATTATTGATAAATTGTGAAGTAAGAGATGCAGAGAAAGAATAGAATAGTATATTGAAATGTATGAAGAAGTACTGAAGAAGTTATGAGAAGATGTTACAATGCAATGGGAGATGGCTGAGCTAAATATGCTCAAGCAAGACAAAAATAGAAAGTACAATTGTCCAGTACAGCTGGCAGTGTACAGTCAGACTGTTGAGGTTACATTATATTTAACACTCCCTCTTAAACTCAACAGTTACAATCATCAGTACTAATTATGCCTAAGTGTTGTTTCTGAAAATCAAAAACTGACTTTCCTAGTGGCTTTGTAAAGATATCAGCAAGCTGATCTCTAGAACCACAAAATTGTAGTGCAATATCCCCATTATTGACTAGCTCGCGTATGAAATGAAACCGAGCGTCAATGTGTTTACTTTTCTTGTGAAACACATGGTTCTTAGATAATGCAATCGCTGATGTATTGTCATAGAAAATAGGTGTTGGATCCTTTTCTGTATGTGACATGTTTGTCAATATTCTTCTCATCCATACAGCTTGACATGAAGCTGAGGTAGCAGCTACATACTCTGCCTCTGCGGAAGATATGGATACAATTGGTTGCTTCTTCGATGCCCATGAAATCAGGTTCGTGCCCAGTTGAAAAACATATCCTGATGTGATTTTCCTGTCATCTAGGTTGCCTGCAAAGTCACTATCTGTGTAACCAGAGAGTTGATTACTATAAGATTTAGTGTACCATAAACCAAAATTTATCATTCCTGCTACATATCTCAAAATTCGTTTTGCCATTTTCCAATGCGAATTTTTGGGTGATTCCATGAATCTGGAAACAAGGCTGGTTGCATACATTATGTCAGGCCTAGTTGCTATAAGATACAACAAGCTTCCTACTAAACTTTTGTATAAAGTAGAGTCCACTATAGGACCTTCATCATTCTTGCTCAACTTTGTGCCTAATGGTATGGGGGTTTCTGCTGGATTGCATCCTTCCATGCGAAATATTTTGATGATGTTTGTTGCATACTTTTCCTGACAGACAAAAATTCCTTTGGCTGATTGATGAACCTCAATGCCTAAAAAATATTTCATTATGCCAAGATCTGTCATCTCAAACTCAGATTGCATGGCATGTTTGAAATCTGTTAACTCAATATTTCCTGTGTAGATCATGTCATCAACATATAAACGTACAATTAGAATTTTACCGTGCTGATCTGTTTTGGTATAAAGTGTTGGTTCATTTTGGCTTCTGCTGAAACCACTTTTGATCAGATAAGTGTCAATTCTACTGTACCAAGCTCTTGGAGCTTGCTTTAAGCCATACAAGGCTTTCTTCAACTGATATACTTTGGCTGGGTGCTCTTGGACTTCAAATCCAGGTGG
>JZKD02S2381913.1:20596-35095 GCA_000966675.3 Picea glauca
TAAGCCATACAAGGCTTTCTTCAACTGATATACTTTGGCTGGGTGCTCTTGGACTTCAAATCCAGGTGGTTGATCGACATAAACTTCTTCTTCTAAGAAACCATTCAAGAATGCTGACTTGACATCCATCTGGTATACTTTCCATTTGTGTTGTGCTTCTATGGCCAATAGAGTTCTTACAGTGTCTAGTCTTTCTACTGGGGCAAAAGTTTCACCATAATCAGTACCTGGTTGTTGTGAGAATCCTTTGGCAACAAGTCTTGCCTTGTGTTTTTCAATCTGCCCTTTTTCATTGAGTTTAGTTTTGTAAATCCACTTGACACCAATACTCTTCTTGTGTCTTGGAAAATCAACAAGATCCCATGTCTTGTTCTTCTCAATGGAGTCAATTTCTTGGTTCATGGCTTGAACCCAATTTGGCTCCTTAGCTTCTTCCTTAAAGGACGTAGGTTGGCATGACATTAAAGAAAAAAGATTGTGTTGCTCAAAGTCATCCAATTGTTGATGGATTTCTCTCAAACTTCGAGTTCTCCGATTCTGTGGTTCAGAGAATGATTCTCTGCTGGAAGTTGAGTTATCCTGAGAATGTTCAGGTTGTATTTGTACTTGCAATCTTGGAAGAATATTTTGAGGTACTTGTTGTTCTAAATTTTCTGTGTTTTCAGAACTTGGCAGCAATGGATTTTGACTGTCAACTTGTTGATTTTCTAAATCATTCCAGAATTGATTTTCCAGAAATTGTACATCTCTACTGAAAATTAATTTCTTGGTGATTGGATTGTAAAGCCTATAAGCTTTAGATGTTTCACTATCTCCAGTGAAAATACATTTCTCACTTCTATCATCAAGCTTCTTCCTTAATTCGGAAGGTATGTGAGTGTATGCTATGCATCCAAATGTCCTTATATGCGCTACATTGAGCTTTGTCCCACTTCATGCTTCTTGGGGAACTTTCATCTTTAGACTTGTGGTTGGTGATCTATTCAAGAGATAAACTGAGCATGCTACTGCTTCAGCCCAAAATGTATTTGACAGACTTTTCTCTTTGAGAAGTGTTCTTTCCATATTCATTATTGTTTGATTTTCCCTTTCAGCCACTCCATTCTGCTGTGGAGTATAGCTTGTTGTTGTTTGCATGATAATTCCTTGTGATTTGCAGAAATTTGCAAATTCTCTGGAATTGTATTCTCCTCCTCCATCTGACCTGAGTACTTTGAGATATTTGCCACTCTGTTTTTCAGCTTCTGCCTTGAATTCTTTGAATTTTGTAAATGTTTTAGACTTGTGTCTGAGGAAGTAGACCCATATTTTTCTGCTAAAATCATCAATAAACGTTAGAAAGTAAAAACTACCACCTATTGACTATGTTTCCATTGGTCCACATAGGTCAGTGTGAACAAGTTCAAGATGTTGTTTGGCTTGATTGGAAGACTGTGGAAAACTAGTTCTCTTGTGTTTTCCAAGTATGCAAGACTCACATGGGGGAATTTGCTCTTTAAAGATAGGTAGACCTTTGACCATGGAGTTTTTCTGAAGAAGACTTAGACTCTAAAATGGTAGATGTCCAAATCTTGTATGCCAAACCATAGTTTCATTTAGGGTTGATGCACTCTGTGCATATGGGTGACTCAGATTTGTAGTTCTGAGGGTAAGGGGAAACATCCTATTGGCAGTCATATGGATTTCAGAAATTAATTTTCTGCTTGGGATTTTTTCATATATCTTACAAGATGTTCCCTCAAAAAGTACCTTATAGCCATGTTCAATGAGTTGTCCTACACTTAGCAAATTATGTTTTAAATCTAGAACATGATAGACATTATATATGTCTTTCTTTACATTCTATTTAGTAAGAATAGGAACAGTTCCTTTTCCTTGAACCTTGACTAAGTAATCATTTCCAAGTGTAATATCAGATGAGATTGAAGAATCAATGCATGAAAGTAATTCTTTGTTACCTGTCATGTGATTGATGCATCCACTGTCCAGCAACCAGAGATCTTTAGGTTGTTTTTCAGTTTTGTGGCATGAGAGAAACATACCTCTTGAGGTGTCTCCCATATGATTTGACACATGTGCTCTTCCTGAGAGCTGATCTGCTTTCTTCTTCCTGCATTTAGATTCATAGTGCCCATACTTTTTGCAGTAATAGCATTGTATGCTTGATTTGTCATTTGACCTTCTCCCTCAGCCTCTTTGAGGCTGTAAATTCTGATGTTGATTTTGTTGTTGTTGTCTTTGACCTTGGAAAGTTTGATTCTGATATTGTTGTCTGTTACCTCCAGTGGAATGAGAGTTATTTTTATTGCTCCCTCTTCCTTGGTGACCTCTGCTTTTTCCTCTGCTGAAGGAGAATTGAGTTTTGAATGCATTGGAGATTGACTCATTTGTAAGATGCAGTCTGGTCTCATGTGTCACCAGAGAACCAATTAATTCACCTGTTGAAAAATTTGACAGATCCTTGGATTCAAGGATTTCTATTACAACCATTTCAAATTTCTTGGGTAAACTTTTGAGAATTTTCTCAACCATTCATTGATCAGTGATGTCTTCGCCAGTCAATCTGATCTGGTTCACGATTCCCATGACTCTGGTCATGAACCGATCCACATTTTCAGACTCTGTCATTCTTAAAGTCTCGAATTGTGTCCTCAAGGTTTGTAGTTTAACTGTTTTGACCCTGTCATTTCCTTGGTAGGAAGATTTAAGAATGTCCCAGGCCTGTTTTGAAGTACCAGTGCCTGTGATTTTTGAGAAAATCGAATCATCCACAGAATTCTGAATCCAGAATTTCGCTTTGTTTTCTTTGGTCCTCTGTGTTGCCTGAGCAATTTGTTGCGGATTGGTCATGGCAGCAAGGGCGGATGGATTTGGTTCCACATATCCGAGATCCACTGGTTCCCAACACTCTTGTGCTTGCAAGAACGACCTCATTCGAAGAGACCAAAACTTGTAATTCTTTCCAAGAAGAATCGGACCCTGAGTTGGTCCTAAATTGCTAGACGACGCCATGATTTTAAATTTAAAAAAAAATTGCAGAAGTACAGAGGAAAATTTCGTATTTACCTCCAATCTCAGAAACGTCGATTTGTCGATGGCTGATGGGAGCTTATCGAGCTTGAATTAGCCCTTAGTCTCCTTGCAATGTGACCATGCGCCTTACTTGTAAAGCGCTACAGGATTTTGCCATTTTTTTCCTTTCAAAATGCCGAAACGCGAAAAATAGCCTTTGGACAATTCAAGGGTCCAGATTTTCCTTTGATCTGACGGTCCAGATCTTATCAGGATATCGCGAATCAGGATTTTGCAAGTTCTGATGATGAGTTCTTTTGATTCCTCGATTCCTCGATCTCCAATTTTCCGATGGCGTTTTCCTTTCAGGAAATTTCGTGATTGCTTTGATTGCCTCCACGCGTCCTAACAGATGGATGGTCCTGATTTCTCCTCATGAATTCATGATTCGATATGTTCTGGACTTCTCGTCTCCAGGATCCTTGATTTTTCGAATCCTGTAATGCCGATGGACTCTTTTTTCGGGAAATTTTCCGAAAGCCTCGATCTCTGCCACACATCCTCAACAGATGAATGGATCAAATCTGCGTTAGGGATTTTACTGTGGAGATACCCGATCCCGCGATTTTGATGAGATGACGTCAGCTGGGACCCACAATAGAGCTTTCCTCTTGTCGGGATTTTGGACTTTGGAGTTCTGAAGTGCTTGTGTTTCTTGTCCTCAGGATTCGCGAAACTCCGAATCCCGATATGCCGATGGGAGATTTCCTTGTTGGGACTTTTCCTGAGTCCTTGGATTTAGTCCACGCGTCCCTTCAAGATGGATGGTCCTGATTCAACCTCGAGATATCGCGACTTGTGATGCTCCGTTGACACAATGTCTCTGTCAACTTGAAACCCCGAATGCCGAAACGCTGACAATTTCCTCGATGTCCACCGCGTGTCCAAAACAAACGGACGGTTGTGATCTTATCGCTATTTCGTGAGTTGCGAAGTCTTGTTGCGACGGTCTTTCAAAACCGTGAACTCCGATATGCTGATTTGATGACACTTGGATCTGCTGCCACCTGTCCTCTGAGATGGACGGCTGAGATCTTATCGCGATATCGTGAATCGCGAGTTTCTCCGTGGAGTGTCTTTTGTCAACGAGACCTCCGATATCCCGAACTCTGAAATGGTTATGGAGTGATGGCTGGGATCTGCCTCCACCTGTCCTCTGAGATGGACGGATCACAAGTCTTCTCGGGATTTCGCGTATCAGATTTTTGGAGTGCAAATAACCTTTGCTCGTCCAACTCACGATTCCCGATTTTGCGATGTGAGGAAGATCGATTTCACCTTCTCTTTTGATCTAACGGTTGTCGGGCCTTTGCGCAAGATCTGACGGCTGAAATGATTTTTCCTTCTCCGCGCTCTCCTCGTCCCTTGTGAACTGGTTTCCCACTTCAGATCCATTCGCAGGATGAATCTTATGGCCGCAATGGATGTTCCTTGCGTGTTTGACGCGTTCTTTTCCGAATTTGATGGAGTTTCTCCTTTGGAAGAAAAGATTTGTGAATATTTCAAGGATTTGAAAGAGTTTCACGAATTCTTTGTTCATTGCTTCTATCTTTGACAGATTTGAAGAATTCCTACAATTCTTTAACGTTTCTGTCTTCTTGAGCTCTTCTTCGTCAATCTTTGACAATTCTTGAAAAAGATTACAAGAATCTTTGAAATTTCTTCTCTCTTGGTCTCTGCTTCCTCATTGTTCTGAGCATAGTATGTTCTGCACCCTCGCGTGAGCTTCTTACGACAATCTTTGAATGTAAGACGGTCTGCTTCCTCGTGGAAATTTCATGCGAGGAGCTTTCGAGAGAATGACATACGACTTTCCAAGCTTTGTGAAAGAGACTGTGTCGCGTGCTCTCAGGATCCATGAAGCTCTGCGCTGTGAGGATCGAGTTGCTCTCCAGACTGTGTGAAGAGGCTTACTACTGTAGCTCTAATACCATGATAAATTGTGAAGCAAGAGATGAAAAGAAAGAATAGAACAGTATATTGAAATGTATGAAGAAGTACTGAAGAAGTTCTGAGAAGATGTTACAATGCAATGGGAGATGGTTGAGCTAAATATGCTCAAGCAAGACAAAAATAGAAAGTACAACTGTCCAGTACAATTGGCAGTGTACAGTAAGACTGTTGAGGTTACATTATATTTAACAATTATAACCTGTTCATTCAAATGGAGAATTAATAAATTGTACACAGTTTTCTATGTTAACGTTTTTATATCTTCTTGTGTTTTTTCCTAATCACTAACAATAAAACTTACCGGTAATGACCACTGGACAGATTATGAGGTGGGTGCACTAATCTTATGGAATTACACGTGATTATAACTTGTTCATTCGGATGGAGAATTAAGAAACTATACACAGCTTGCTATGGTTAAATTTTAATATTTTGAAGGTGAAAAATGGTGGAGAAGTTAGATTAAACTGTGTACAAATTTTCTATGTAAAAATGTAATTATTTTAAAAGTTTGAATTATTGATGACTTACATATGCATGCTTGTGCAGAAAATCATCAATGTTCTTGGTGGGATTCCAAATATGGCGCAGCCATTTATCCTCGACAATGTCTCTTCCCAACTCTTAGAGGTATTGCTTGTGCACCCATAGATCGTTCGTAGCCTGAAAAGAATGGAAAAACATAGTTCCCCAACAATTGGTGGCTCATCTAGTACCATCACAACATTTGTGAGCTTATCCCCACTCGTTTGGTGCTATTCCATTTAGGAAGCATACTAATTCTCGATTATAACATCTTCATTCATATGGAGAATTAAGAAACTATACACAACTTGCTATGGTTAAATTTCAGTATTTTGAAGGTGAAAAACAATGGAGAAGTTAAATTAAACTATATACAGATTTCAACAATTTTAAAAGTTGGAATTATACTAATTCTCGATTATAACATATTCATTCATATGGAGAATTAAGAAACTATACACAACTTGCTATGGTTAAATTTCAGTATTTTGAAGGTGAAAAACGATGGAGACGTTAAATTAAACTATATACATATTTCAACTATTTTAAAAGTTGGAATTATTGAGGACTTATATATGAGTGAGACACCTACGATGACACGACCATTTATCCTATGATGACGCGACCATTTATCCTTCATAAATTTTCCTGGTGAGACACCTACAATCACGCGGCCATTTATCCTATGATGACGCGGCCATTTATCCTTCATTCCCCAACTTTTGTGTTCTATCACTGGAAGTGAGAGATTGCAGGTAACAATCTCTTCCCTTGACCTAACATAATACATGCAAAAAAAAATAAAAACTGAAAGCCTAACATTTGAAATTCTGAACATATTGCATTGTTGTTTAGAGATATTAGGAAAGAAGGAAAGGACCTGGTGAGACTTGAGAGTTTTAGTGATATGCTTGAGGATTTCCACGAGGGAAATTTGAAAGAGAGTGTACTCCCTAAGCCAGTGGCGACATCAATCCACTGTGACATTCTTGAAAGAGCATAATAAAGGGATGGATCGTAATGGAAGCCTCCGTCCTCCAACACCTTCAGAGTCCCATGGAAATGAGTGAGCAACATGGACATGAGAAAACAAGTTGCAAAGACATGATAGGTGTCACTGTGAGACACCAAGACCAAATCCACCTCCAGACATTACAAAGAGGGCTATAGACTTTATGCGTCTAAAAAAATTAAACATTTAATGTTTGGGAATTAATGCTAAGTTGAAACTTAGTATTAATTCACCTTGCTTGTTGCATATTTAGTTTATTTAGTTCCAAGTCCTATGTTTCTTATTTTTAGAAACCTCTTTCCTCTATATGAGACTAAATAAGACTAAATAAGAGGTAAAACATAAAACCTTGGATAAATTAATGAAATGCAACTTAAAAAATATATGAGTAAAAAACTTTATATTAAAACATGGAAAGGTCATCTATTCAAAAAATGTATGAGTTACAAAAAACTTTATATTAAAACATGGAAAGGCCATCGATTCCTATACATGATTAATATAAATGTTGAAAATCGTTTACTATAGTCCCTACTTCCAGAAGGGTCCCTACTTCTAGAAGAGAAGGGACTAATAACACGATACATTTTCATAGAATTTCATTGAAGAGAAGTTCATATTACCTCAAATATAAATTCATAATTTTGTAATTGATTTTTTTTGTTTTAAGAAAAACAACCAAATTCACAAAAGTTTACATGTAAACTTGAAAGGCCTATCACATAGAAAATATTCTCACATTTAATTTATCTAAATCACATTGTGTTCTCAATCCTAATCATACTTTTCCATATTAATTTTCAATATTTTAACATTATTGCAAACTATAGGACTACTTGGAGCATATATAATACTACACTATAGTCTGACATTGATCTTTAAAATTTTCAAGTAACGTTGGAGTTCAAATTTTTAAGTAACATTTGAGAATGGAAATCAAATTATCATTTATGTGAGTTTGAAGGATTGTGGTGGAATTCCACCAAATAAAGTGAGTTATTATAAATGTAACATCCTCAATATAATCCCCAGTTTAGTATTGTGTAATATAGATATGATATATGGTTGTGGGACAAGCGATGTAATATGTGAACTTGTATATCGAAAATTAATAAATAAAATCTGATGTTAGTTGTAGATGGACATGGATAGATATGAAGGATGAATTATCCACAAGAGATGAGGGGTCTAATTGAGTTTTATTCATGAGTTTAAATCCAAAATCATTTTTCTTAATTTTATTGCTTTGAGTGAACCTTCTATGTATTCCCTTGAGTGTAGGAGAGCCCAATCATTGAATAATTTTAAGAGGGTGAGTGTGAGAGTCACATCCTAGAGTGATTGAGAGTTGGTATTGAGTACAATCATCTTGGGGAAAAGTTTGAGTCAAGCAAGCAAGGGAAGGGGAAGAAATTCATATGGGGACATAGAGGAGTAGAGGACAATTTATGCAGGGGAATTAGGAGACAACATGGGAGAGTGTGTTGGCGTTAAGAGGAAACAATGGTGGATAGATTCTAGAATTTTTTTGTAGTTGTTGAAGGCTAAAGAAGCAATATTTTATTCTTTCAGAAGAAGAATATTTTCATGCCTATGGAGTGAACTCCCTATGTGAGAATTTCATTACAACAACAAGCTTGTTGTTGGTATATTTCCTGATAGTTTTCCTAGAATTTGACATCCATGGAGTCCCCAATAGATATATTCTTGAACAACATGTTCTTGAAGCCTTGATAAACGAATGATACAACTCTAGGGACTGTGAGTAGAGAAGGGGGTACATTCCTTGGGCCAAGAAGGTTAAAAGGAAGAGAGCTAGGTGAATCAGGATAGATGTAGGAGAATACTAGTGGGTCTTGGGTAAATTGGGATATCAGTGGACAATTGAGAGACACCCTCTTTTGTGGAGAGACAACAATTCTATGGTTGGGTGGAACATCCGTCGCATATAGCTGGTTGAACAATTGTTATAGAAAGATAAGTGTTTTTATCTTGTTTTTATGTTACATTTATGGTTTATTTCTATGCGAATTCACTCTATGTTTGGAATGAATTATACG
Source organism: Picea glauca (assembly GCA_000966675.3). Classification (NCBI taxonomy): domain Eukaryota; kingdom Viridiplantae; phylum Streptophyta; class Pinopsida; order Pinales; family Pinaceae; genus Picea; species Picea glauca. Next base: position 29,219 of record JZKD02S2381913.1, read on the forward strand.
CTAATGAGTTGATTAAAATAGTTACATTCACATTTAATTAGCATGTTGTAGATGCAATTTAGTAATGGTATCATAATGTTTAAATTTGTATGAATTATTAGGTGGTAAACTACAAGCTTGGTTTAGCATAAACTTTTTGTGTGTTTCCACTGGTAATGGGCGTCAATGAGGTTGGGGGACATTATATATTGGTATTATAGATATGGTTTATAGAACTTGGGATGTATGGTCGAAAGATGTCGAGCAGGGGTAGAGTTGCAGGTCAAAGTCTGCACCTATTTGATAGAAAGTTAAGGGTGACATCAACTAGGGGTCAAGGTGATGGTTGGTTGTGGTTTTGTAGAGGAAGCCATGGAGGCTCATGGAAAATATTAGCAGGGAGATATAATTTTTTGGGAGAATATCAAGAGGAAGAAACCATGCAAAGGAACCATGTATCTGTACATCCGGTAGAATTCAGAAAATGGACTTGTTTCACAAAGTTAGATCTTGATAGGGAACCCAGACTCGATGAAACCCCATAGGGAAGTGATGTCAGGATGATGTGGAGTCTGCGTGGTAGTGTCAGGGTTTCACATGGAGAGTTTTAGTTGGAAAAATCATCTTTAGTTGGCCAATATGGTAGGGCATGGGCCAGAAATAAGATGGAGGATATTTTGAAGTTTGAAAAACTTCATATCCAAATATCCAGAAATCCAGAGATCCAGAAGTTTCAAAAAAGGGAATTTTTAAAAAGGTCTGGATATGGATGCCATGTCATTAAGACACCTTAGTATCCACATAAACAGGGGTGACTCATTATTATTCCATGATGGAATTCATGGGCCAGAGGCTAGATGGAGGATATTCAAGAGTTTGAATAACTTTGGATTCAGATATCCAGAGATTCAGAAATCCAGAGGTTTTTTAAGTTGGAATTTTAAGAAAGTATCAGACACTGAATGTCAGGTATGGAATGGTGGAACCTTGAAGTGAGGAACCATGAACCATCCAGAGGTTAGTGTATCCATGTTTTTCCTTTGTTTGGACTTGTTATAAATGTCGAATGTCCAAATGGCAGATATCCTGGCCATTTGGGAAGAGTGAGGAATGTCATATTTGGAACCTCGTAGGCGAAATGAGTGGATCCAGTATATCTATAGTTCCAGGATTATATTTAATGAGGATTTTATGGGAAGGCCATATGATTGATGTGGAATCATAGTATGTTGGAACCAGAAAAAGGAGATGGTTATCATTTGAGCACCTTTTGAATTTGCTAGGAATATGCACTGTCAGATTGAAAAAATATTAGCCATCATATATGTCGGACTCAAGTGACCTAGTTAAAGGTTGAAAAAATTGAAGTCCTCTCTTTGATCTAGACCATTGATCTAATTGATTTCTCCACCATCTCATCTAATTGAAGTTGCGCACTAAGGGAATAAAAGGAGAAAGTTGGTAGGAACACTTTTTCTGCAACAAATGGGTTAATGACAGGTGTATGACTGACATTATGTACAAATTGATATAGGTGGGAAAATGAGGATTTTCCATGTGGTAGTTGGGTATAGGTAGGACCCACTATTTTATATGAAGACTATCCCAACATCCGTAAATATGGGTTTCTGTATAAATGGACTTACTAGGAAGTCGGGATCCTAGATGGTGGAACCTTGTGAGTGGAATTATGATATTCAAGTATTGGTGATCTGAAGCTTTTTGAAAGGGAATTTTATAAGGTTCTCAATTTCGGATTACGGATATACGAAGTTTTGGGAAAATAGGATGGGAGAATATCCAAGAGTTTGGAAAATATGGATATTCGTCCCTATGTCATCCATGAAGAACCTAGGACCTAGGACCTAATCCAATATGGATATCCGTCCCTATGTTAGTCGTGAAGAACCTAGGACACTCATTTTTTTTCATCGATTGGTGTTTTTGACAAGCACTATTTCTTCTACTACATCTCTTAGTTGTGTTTAAAGGGGGGGAGTACTTGAATTGTTTATGTTTAACCCCAACTGATGTTTTGTTGACTCGACTATTTTGAATCAATGTGGACTTCCAAATGTGAAGAAAGTTTTCAACAAGTGAAGTACATTTTAATGAGTGCACCAATCTTGAATATTTCAAACCCATATGAATATTGTTTTGTATGCACTGAGGCGTGTAAGGAAGGGCTTGGTGGATTTCTCACACAAAATGAACATGTGGTATGTTATGAGTCCAAAAAATTGAAAGAACATGGGAGGAATTATGCCACACATAATTTAGAATTAACATCCATTATTCATGCATTAAATATGTGAAGGAATTATCTCATAGGGAGAAAAATTGAGTTAAGGACTGACCATTGTTTTCTAAAACACCTGTTTGGATAGCCAACACTAAATTCCAGAAAGACTAGATGGTTGGAATTCCTCAGTGAGTATAAATTTGATATCAAGCATATCAAGGGGGAAGACAACCAAGTGGATTATACACTTAGTAGGAGGATACAAAATATGCATGCTATGACCATTAACATGTACATATATGATTTAAAAGATAGAATTATAGAGGTTGGAAACTCAAATCAACACTTGTTGCAAATAAAAGAAACATTACAACATGGAAATTTGCAGTAGAAATTTAAATATTATGTGTTGAAAGAGGATGGAGTCCTCATGTATAATGAAAGGTATATGTACCAAAGTCTTAAGAGATGAAAAATGCAATGCTAAGGGAAATGACAATGTGCCATATGATGGACACCTGGGATATCAAAAGTCAATTGCAACAACAAGAATCCAATACTTTTGGCCCAAAATGAAGAAAGAGGTGGTTGATTACATAGCTAGGTGGTTAGAATGATAGAAGGTGAAGGCTAAGCATAGACATCCATATGGACTGGTACATCCATTTCCCATTCCATAATGGAAATGGGAAGTTGACACAATTAATTTTATTACTAAGCTGCTCAGAATAGTGAAGCAACATGATTCCATCATGGTAGTGGTGGATAAATTGACCAAGGCTGCACATTTTATCCTAGTGAAGACCACTAAGAACGAAACCAATGTTGTAGAAGGAATTTTCCAAGGTACATGGAGTGCTTAGGGAAATTGTCTATGACAAAGATCCAAAGTTTACATCCAACTTCTAGAAAGGATTATTTGAAGGATTTGGGATGAAATTAAATCTTAGTACAACATATCACCTAGAGTCAAATGGGAAAATCGAGAGGGACATTAGGATATTATAGGACATGCTCATAATGTATGTGATGTACCAACCATCCAAGTGGGAAGACTATATCCATTTAGTTGAGTTTTCTTTTAGAATGGGTACGAGGCATCATTGAAAATGAGCCCGTTTGAATCCTTGTATGGAAGGAAGTGTAACACGTCAGTGAGATGGATAACTCAATAGATATATTTGTTATTGGGATAGATTTACTAGAAGAAATGGAAGAGAAGATGATAAAAATTAGGAATAATGTAAAATCTTCCCAAGACAAGAAAAAGAGTTATGTGGATAATAATATAATTTTCAAATATTTTAAAGTGGGAGAACATGTGTTTTTAAAAGTGAAAGCGAAAATAAGCTAGCTAAGATTAGGAAGTTTCCCAACGTTGGCAGCAAGATGTTTTGGACGTTTTGAAGTCTTAGAGAAGATATTCCCAATTGTGTACATGCTAGAATTTCCTACATCCATGAGAGTTCATAATTTATTTTAGGTGTCTTTATTGAAGAAATATGTTCTTGACCCTAACCACATAATTGATTGGACTATGATATTGGTGGAACACAAATGAGACTTTTCGGTGGAACCAATGTGCATCCTAGTTAGAAAATTCAAAGTGATCAGGAACAAAGATACCAACCTAGTAGAGGTCCAAAGGACCAACTACGGTACTGAAGACACCACATGGGAGCATGAAGAGACCATGCGGGAGGCATACCCACATTTTTTTGTCAATTTTGAAGAAAACAAAATATAAGAATGCAAGACTTAGTTTTGGGCAACTAGAGTTCTAGAACCATGTCTCGGAGCTTTCCTAGCCAACTTGTGTTGGAGCCCTGATAAAACAATGTACAAGCTAAGTAACTGTGACTAGAGAAGGGGGTACATTTGTTGTGTGTGGAGTTCAGACTTACCATATTGATGGGATGGTTTTTCCTAACATGCCATAATTTGAGATTGTTTTCCTGGTGAAATTTTTGTTGATATGTCGGGTTGTTTTACTCTTGAGAGTACACCAGAACCTAAGCCATATTATTATTATCAACCAAGATAGAACTTTGTGCCTTATCATCACCCTCACCATCAAAGGAATGGAAATCATTCTTTCAAATATTTGCATAAGAGATGTGAAAGACAAAACCGTGGACCAATATTGACTATCAAGATAGACTATGGTTGCATTGATGAATGGTCATGGGAGAATATAATTAGATGTTTGAGGATGTTGTATCATCGTATTTCGTCAGTTGTACAGTTATGCAATGATCCTCTTCATTATTTATTACCTTGGAAGTGGTCGATCGAGGATCGACTCGACATGACAATAGACTTGAGCTCAATTGGAATATTGGTACACTAAGGTTAGACTAGAGATTATATTCGAATGGAGGTTTCAACTGCGTATTCATCGACTGAGTTTTGAATTGTTGTTGTTCGTTGACTGGTGTTTTCGACAAGCATTATTGTTACTACTACATCCATCAATTGTGTTTAAGGGGGGGGATTACTTGAAATGTTGATGTGTAAACCCAATTGATGTCTTGTTGACTCAACTATTTTGATTCAACTTGGAATTTTTTTGACCGACCAAACCATGTTCGACTGTGTTGTTGGGAGATTTTTCTTTTGATTATTGTACTTGATATAGAGATTGTTTGGATACATAGACCATCTAGGTTGGTAGAGACTGTTGGAATGACATAGATTGATTATCTTGGTTTGTTTATTATCTGTTCGGCTGATCGAGTGGCATGTGATGTCTTATTTTCTAGTCGACTGCTCAACTAGGAATCTGTTTAGAAACTAGTTTACAATGGATGTTTTCCTTTTTTTCCTTGATCAACATTTATGGTGACAATATTCATCCTTATTTAAGAGTGTTGTTGTACCTCTTTTGATCATCTTTTGCATTCATAACAAATTTAGGGGGGAAGTTGTGTAATTTGTTTTCCTCCAAGTTGAGTTTCCAAGGGGTTGTTGGAACATTGGGATCCATTATAAACCTCACATTATCGATTAAGGGAGTTGACCAATTCTTTGGGTCGATATCCGACTAAAGTTTTGATTAACCATGTCCACTTCTGATCCTAGATCCATTTTTTATGGAAATGTGCAATCGAATCCATCATGTGATTGTTGTTTTGGTCCATGAACGGAACCTATTTATAGATGATCCTATGGATCGACCTATTATCATTAGGAGAGATATATTTGAGCTCTCCTGGAGCATGATTGTGCTTCAGTTCAATGATGTATTTAGACACAAGCAATGTTCTTGGATCCTTCGTTATCCTCTGCAGTTTTCTACCTGTACCGACATAGGTTCCATGGAATGTTCTCTTTAGAACAATTCTTTACTATTACCAGCACCCCTGAGGGAAATGTACATTTCTACTTCATCGATATCCATCTACAACACCACTATTTCTCTTACACTTATTATGCTCAGACAAGATCCTTCAACAAATTTTCTTCTATTGTAAATTTCTTTTGATCATACACAAGAATGGGACATGCTTACCTCAATTCCATAAAGCAATTAAATTTCCACTGATGATTGTTTTTTTATGGTGGATTCTCCTTCTTAATCTATGGGGATTCTCCTTCTTAATCTATGGGATCTTCTCTCTCTCTCTCTCTCTCTCTCTCTCTCTCTCTCTCTCTCT
>JZKD02S2381913.1:42740-96989 GCA_000966675.3 Picea glauca
CAGAGATTTGTGAAGTCGTTAACAAAGGCGGGAGGTCGCGGGTTCGACCCCCGTCGACACCAATAATTTTTGCCATAGGCCATATTGGCAAAACCCGGGGTGCCACGTGGCAGCCTGTGATTGGGCCACGTGGCACCCTATCATTCACCCCGAAAGATGCCACATGTCAGTACCTGATTCGTTCACGCCATCCAACCAGAATATGCCACGTGTCCAACGCTGATTCGCCCACGTCACTTGTCGTACGATGCTGACTTCATCCGCCACGTACGCTGCTGACGCCATCCCGTGCCACGTGTCAACACCTGATTGGTCCACATCATCTGTCGTACGCCCAGTCAGCACTGCCACGCAAGCCTGCCACGTCACCTGCTGACGTCACCCTGCCACGTGTCACCCTTCCAGTGGTGACACGTGTCACTTCGGGATTGGTCCAAGTGCGCGCCGAAAAGGCCAAATCAGACTGACACGTGTCGCCTTCCGGTGCTGCCACGTGTCCTGTACGGAACCACGACGTGTCCTCTCATGTCGCTGCCACGTGTCACTGTACGGAATTGCCACGTCACTGTACGGACGCCGCCACGTCAGCTGTACGGACTGACACGTGTTTGTACGGACAGGTACAGTCAGCATCCAAAATTTTGCTTGTTTGGCTCGGCGGACAGAATGCGATATCTTCTTCATACGGACTCCGTTTGCGATAAAAATTATACCACCGGAATCAGGAAGACGAGCCGGACGCAATGGTGCTGGTTTCGTCGGATTCCGAGCACTTTCATTTTTGAGCATTTTTCATGCCCTGATAGCCTGCTGAATCCGATTTCGGATCAAATAGATGCAGATGCCCTAGACAAATGGTTAAGTCTGCTAGAAGTTTATTTCTCCGTTCACCATTTTTTCGACAGGGAAAAGAGCACCTTCGCACTCCTTAAATATCTACCCCATGTCAAACATTGGTGGGAAAATTACTGTGAGAAAAGTTCCACAGAAGAGTATGGAATATATGGGGTCAATCCCACTTGGGATTTTTTTGTGGATGCGGTAAAGGAACAATATTACCCTGTTGGAAACTATGAGGACCAGTATATGAGATGGACCACACTATGGAAAGAGAGGGGCCAAGTAGTTTCGAAGTTCACTAATACCTTCCATAACTTGTGCACCAAGTTGGGTATCAAAGACTCTGAACGAAATTTGGTTTTGAAATACTGTGGGGCTCTACACAGATACATCCAAACTGAAATGGATTTTTTGGACATCTCATCACTCGGTGTTTCTTATCGATATGTTGTTAAAACCAAGCATAAATTTAAGCACAACAAAAAAAACAGGAGTTCGAGTCTGGAAATATGGAACAGAGAAAGTATGATAAAGACAGCTCTAACAAATAGCCTCCCAAAAACTAGTCCAAGCCACAGGAAAAGAAGGGTCATGGGAAGACAAAGGACACCGGAAAATGGTGCGATTTCCACAAAATCCCATAGCACAACATCGATGAATCTTGCTCAAAATAGTCATTGGTGGTCAAGATCAAAGACAAGGATTCAAACCCTGATTCATAATCTGATTATGAAAATACTGGTAAAAGACAGATCATCGATGCAAACCCCACTGCTATTTTCGTGACCGCAACAATTCAACTAGAAGAAACAACAAATCTTGAAGAGGGGGAGCACCTTTTTCATTCACAGATGTGGGTGAAGGGGACCCCACTGCATTTTATTGTTGATGGCGGAAACTAGAAGAACCTCATCTCAACAGAGGTCGTCAAACAGTTGGGATTGTCGACAACACCACACCCGCAACCATACAACATCGGGTGGCCTCACCAGGGATGATATCTTCGTGTCAGCTAGCAGTGTTGATTTTCATACGACATCCATCCCTTCAAGGATGAGGTGTTATGTGATGTTTACCCACTATATGTATGTGATGTTCTCTTGGGCCAACCATATATGTGGAAGCGCCATATTTTTTATGAGTCTCGACCCTGTAGTGTCATTGTTTCTTTGGGGGATCATCTCTACAAAATACCAGAGGTAGTTCTGATTACTGTTCCACCTAAAAAGTGCCACAAGGTAGTATCTCATATTACAAAATTCAACTTCTTCATAATCTATTCAAAAGGTGAACAAAAGGATAATTCTAACACTACAGTCTCGAACCAAGCACCTTTTATCCAAGAGAAGAAGATCGACAAGATTGCAACAAAGCACAAAAAATCCTTCTTCACACAATCATCTCAGGTAGCCAAACTCTTTGAACAAATTCAACCCCTCCAACAATGGGTTCGTGACAACCTTCCACAAACCAAGCAACACGATGTCTCCAACAAGGAAAGTAACTCACCAAGATTCAGATTCAACAATTGCTTTCCCCTCTCCCCCAGAAACTCAACATAATGGACACCATTTATTCCTAAGGAGGGAGTATTGATCTAGGTGGATATCAGTGGCCACCCACCTATTCCACTGGCTCAAAAAACAGTTTTCCACCTTGGCATTTTTTTAGTAGTTTTTTAGGTTCCAAACTTTCGGGGTCATTTTGAGGCCCTAAATGACATTTTTGGGGGATTTTGGGTCCAGAGAATTCTCAAAGGCAATGGACTAGACTAGTCAAAAATCATTCTTCTCTATTAGACCTTTCCAACGGTGTATCGAGCACCCCAAACCGATATTTTATGCAAAAGTTACGCCCCCAGGAAGTTGACGTATCAACTACCCCCATCGGGGCCCGCAAACCTTTTGGATTTTCATCTTCCAAGGCTAGGGTTTTGGATTTTACTTATGTTAAAAAGGAATTTGGAGCCTCATTGTAACAACAATATTCTTATGAATGTGAGTAGCCGTCACATCTCTTTTCAAAGATAAGTTGCCACCATTCTAGTGAGTCTTTCACTCTGTATTTTAAAGTCTTTGTACATTTTTTATCATTAATAGAAAATTGTGTATTACTATGTCTCTATATTTATGGTTGCATATCTGATACATTTATGTTATATTATTGAATATACGAGATATATCTATACATTTCATTATTATATCTCCTCTCTCATTTCGTGCCGAAAATAATTCGGATCAGTGGTATCATAGGAGGCTTCTCTTGATCGTTTTATTCAGTGTATGTCCCCGATGAGGTTAGAGTATAGAAATTTGGGTCTCGAGCTTGTCTCTATTGAATAAAATCTCTCTCGCATGCCCAAGAAACCCTCCATGGTGGGGAAAAAAAAACGACGGAGAAGACAATTCTATCAATCTGTTGCTTTAGCAAGCTCTCACGAGACAGAGGGATGAAATGATGGAGAATTTTTCCCACATACTTCAACGCCTGTCGATAGAAACAGGAGAATATTCATCAAACAACCACTTTGGAAGCACCTCTCCTTTCAAGGTACAGGTTAATTTTCATATTCCTATATTTGAAGGTGAGATAGATGCGGATGCCCTAGACAAATGGTTAAATCTGCTAGAAGGTTATTTCTCTATTAGCCATTTTTCTGACAGGTAAAAGATCACCTTTGCACTCCTTAAATATATCCCCCATGTCAAACAGTGGGAAACTTATTGGGAACAAATTTCCACATAAGAGTCTGGAATATATGGGGCTAATCCCACTTGGGATTTTTTTGTGGATGCGGTAAATAAATAGTATTACCCTGTTGGAAACTATGAGGACCAGTATATGAGATGGAGCACACTGCAGAAAGAGAGTGGCCAAGAAGTTCCGGAGTTCACCAATACCTTTCTTACCCTATGCACCAAGTTGGGTATCAAAGACTCCGAACGACATTTGGTTCTGAAATACCATGGGGCTCTACAAAGATACATCCAAACTAAAATGGATTTTCTGGACATCCCATCACTCGATGTTGCTTATTGATATGTTGTTAAAATCGAGAAGAAATTTAAACACCAAAACAAACGGGAGTTTGGGTATGCAAATATGAAACAACCAAAGTATGATAAAGATGACTCTAAAAAATAGCCTCCCAAAAACCAGTCCAAGCCACAGGAAAAAAAGGGTCATGGGAAGAAAAAGAAGGACACTGGAAAATGGTACGATTTCCACAAAATCCCCTGGAATAACATCGATGAATGTCGCTCAAAAGAGTCATTGGTGGCCGATATCAAAGACAAGGAGCTGAACCCTGATTCAAAATCTGATTATGAAAATACTAGTAAAAGATAGATCATCGACACAAACCCCACTGCTATTGTCGCAACCGCAACAATTGAACTAGAAGACCAATAGATCCTGAAGAGGGGGAGCACCTTTTTCATTCACAGATGTGGGTGAAGGGGACCCTACTGCATTCAATTGTTGATATCGGAAGCCAAAATAACCTCATCTCAGTAGAGGTCTTCAAACAATTGGGATTGTCGACAACACCACACCCGCAACCATACAACATTGGGTGGCTTTGCCAGGGATGAGATCTTTGTGTCAGCTAGTAGTTTTCATTGTGATACGACATCCAACCCTTCAAGGATAAGGTATTATGTGATGTTGCCCCACTGGATGTATGTGATTCTCTCTTGAGCCAACCATATAGGTGGAAGTGCCATGTTGTTTATGAGCCTCGGCCCCGCAGTGTCATTGTTTATCTGGGGGGTCATCTCTACAAAATATCAGAGGTGTTTTTGACTACTGTTCCACCTAAACAGTGTCGCAAGGTAGTATCTCATACTACAAAATTCAACTTCTTCACAATCTGTTCAAAAGGTGAATAAAAGGATAATGCAACCACTACAGTCTCAGACCAAGAACCTTCTATCCAACAGAAGAAGCTCGACAAGATTGCAACAAAGCACAAAAATTCCTTCTTCACATATTCATCTCAGGTAGCTCGACTAGTTGAATAGATTCAACCCCACCAACAATAGGTTTGTGACAGCCTTCCACAAACCAAGCAACGCGACGTCTCCAGCAAGGCAAGCAACTCACCAAGATTCATATTCAACAATCGCTTTCCCCTCTCCCTCGGGAACTCAAAACAATGGATACCATTTCTATATAAGGAGGGAGGATTGATAAAGGTGGATATCAGTGGCCACCCACCTATTCCACTGGCTCGAAAAACATTTTTCCACCTTGGCAGTTTTTTGAGTTTCAAACTTTTGAGGCCATTTTGAGGCCCTAAATGATGTTTTTTGGGGATTTGGGGTCCAAGGGATTGCTAAAAATGTTACCTTGGACTAGTCGAAAATGGTTCTTCTTGGTTAAACCTTTCCAATAGTATATCGAGCACCCCAAATAGAGATTGTATGCAAAATTTATGCCCCCGGGTAGTTGACGTATCAACTACCCCCATTGGGGCCCGCAAACCTTTTGGATTTTCATCTTTTGGGGTTAGGGTTTTGGATTTTAAGTATGTTAAAAAGGCCTTTGGAGCCTCATTGTAACAATCATCTTCTTACAGACACGAGTAGCTATCACATCTATTTTCAGAGATAAGCCACCACCATTCTAGCAAGTCTTTCACTTTGTATTTTACAGTCTTTGTACATTTTCGCTCATTAATAGAAAATTGTGTATTACTGTATCTCTGTGTTTTTGGTTTCATCTCTGATACATTTTTGTTATATTATTGAATATCTGAGATATCTCTATACATTTATTTATTATATCTCTGCTCTCATTTCGTGCTGAAAATAATCCAGATCAATGGTATTAGAGTAGGATGCTCTTGATCGTTTTTTTCAGTGCATGTCCCCGACGAGGTCCAAGTATAGAAATTTGGGTCTCGAGCTTGTCTCTCTTGAACAAAATCTCTCTCGCATACCCAAGAAACCCTCCATGGTGGAAGAAAATTAAAACGACGGAGCAGACAATTCTATCAATCTGTTGCTTGAGAAATCTCTCACGTGACAGAGGGACGCAATGATGGATAATTTTTCCCATATCCTTTAATGCCTGCCAATAGAAACAGGTGCATATTCATCAAACAATCACTTTGGAAGAACCCTTCCTTTCAAGGTAGAGTGCAATTTTGATATTCTCGTATTTGAAGGTAAGATAGATGTGGATGCCCTAGACAAATGGTTAAATCTGCTAGAAGGTTATTTCTCTGTTCATCATTTTTTTGATAGGGAAAAGATCACCATCGCACTCCTTGAATATCCCCCCCATGTCAAACATTGGTGGGAAAATTACTGGGAGAAAAGTTTCACAGAAGAGTCTAGAATATATGGGGTCGATCCCACTTGGGACTTTTTGGTGGACGTGGTAAAGGAACAATATTACCTTGTTGGAAACTATGAGGACTAGTATATGAGATGGACCACATTGCAGCAAGAGAGGGGCCAAGAAGTTTCGAAGTTCTCCAATACCTTCCATATCTTGCGCACCAAGTTGGGTATCAAATACTCTGAATGAAATTTGGTTCTGAAATACTGTGGGGCTCTACACAGATACATCCAAACTAAAATGGATTTTCTAAGAATCTCATCACTCAGTGTTTCTTATCGATATGATGTTAAAATGGATTAGAAATTTAAGCACCAAAACAAATGGGAGTTCGGGTCTGCAAGTATATAGCAACAAAAGTGTGATAAAGATGACTCTAACAAACAGGCTCCTAAAAACCAATCCAATCCATAGGAAAAGAAGGGTCATGGGAAGACAAAGAAGGACACCGAAAAATGGTGCGATTTCTACAAAATCCATTGGCACAACATTGATGAATGTCGCTCAAAACAGTCATTGGTGGCTGAGATCAAAGATAAGGAGTCGAACCCTGATTCAAAATATGATTATAAAAAGAATGGTAAAAGACAAATCATCGACGCAGATCCCACTGCTATCGTCGCAACTACAACAATTCAACCAGAAGAGCTAATATATCCTGAAGAGGGGGGGCGCCCTTTTCATTCAAAGATATGGGTGAAGGGGAACCCGCTGCATTTTATTTTTGATAGGGATAAGCCATAAGAGCCTCATCTCAATAGAGGTCGTCAAACAGTTGGAATTGTCAACAACACCACACCTGTAGTCATACAACATCAGGTGGCTTCGCCAGGGATGAGATCTTTGTGTCATCCAGCAGTGTCGATTGTCATACGGTATCCAACCCTTCAAGGATGAGGTATTATGTGATGTTTCCCCACTGGATTCCTGTGATGTTCTCTTGGGCCAACCATATATGTGGATTTGCCAAGCTATTTAAGAGTCTTGACGCCATAGTGTCATTGTTTCTCTGGGGGGTCATCTCTACAGAATACTAGCAGTAGTTACGACTACTGTTCCACCTAAACAGTGCCGCAAGGTAGTATCTCATACTACAAAATTCATCATCTTCAAAATATGTTCAAAAGGTGAACAAAAGGATATTGCAACCACTATAGTTTCTGACCAGGCACCTTCTATCCAACAGAAGAAGCTTGAAAAGATTGCAACAAAGCACAAAAATTCATTCTTCACACATTCATCTCAGGTAGCCCGATTGGTTGAACAGATTCAACCCTGCCAATAATAGATTCGTGACAACCTTCCACAAACCAAGCAGCGCGACGTCTCTAGCAAGGCAAGCAACTCACCAAGATTCAGATTCAAAAATCACTTTCCCCTCTCCCCCAAGAACTCAAAGAAATGGAGACCATTGTTTCCTAAGGAAGGAGGATTGATCCAGGTGGATATTGGTGGCCACCCACCTATTCCACTTGCTTGAAAAATAGTTTCCCACCTTGGCAGTTTTTCGACAGTTTTTTGGGTTCCAAACTTTCGGGGTTGTTTTGAGGCCCCAAATGATGTTTTTTAGGGACTTGGGGTCCACGGAATTTACAAAGGAATTAGTGTGGACCAGTCGAAAATTTTTCTTCTTGGTTAGACCTTTTCAATAGTGTATCAATCACCCCAAATGAAGATTGTATGCAAACGTGACGCCCTCAGGAAGTTGACGTATCAACTACCCCCATCGAGGCTTGCAAACCTTTTGGATTTTCATCTTCCGAGGTTAGGGTTTTGGATTTTACTTATGTTAAAAATTCCTTTGGAGCCTCATTGTAAGAATCATCATTTTTACATATGTGCCATCACATATCTTTTCAGAGATAAGTTGCCACCATTCTAGCGAGTCTTTCACTCTGTATTTTAAAGTCTTTGTACATTTTTTCTCATTAATAGAAAATTGTGTATTACTGTATATGTGTGTTTATGGTTTCATATCTGATACATTTATTTTATATTATTGAATATCTGAGATATCTATGTACATTTCTTTATTATATCTCTGCTCTCATTTTGTCCCGAAAATAATCATGATCACCTGTTCTTCGTGTTTTCTTATCCATACTTTCTTATATCTCATATCAGTGTTATCTTTCATGTAAGTGTCAATTATGCTTCTAAAATCACTAGCTATGTGTCCATAGTTATGACATTTGTAACATTCAATGTCAGGTGGGGCCACATAGGAATTTATTGCTTGAACATTTCTTTTATAATCCCTGCAATCTGCAACCTTATGTCCAAAATTAGTACAATAAAAACAATGACCATAAAAGAAATTTGCATACATGTGAGTGAATGATCTTATTTGTGGTATAGTCCTTCTGAATTTCTGCCTTGATTGATCATGATCATGATTGAAGCTTCTTTGTGGCTTGAACATGGATGGTCTTCTTGAAGATGTATCTTCAATAGTTTTCTTAGATTCTAGTTGACCATTATTCTTTCCTTTGAGTACTTCTACATAACTCTTTCTATTTTCTTCATTCTTCTTTTCTAGCAACCTAGAGTGCTTCTCTTCATTCTCTATAACTGATGTGGATGTTTCTATCTCTTCAACATTCTTGTTGAGCTTGATGATTTTACTCCTCAATGTGACAACTTCTTCTTCAAGCTTCCCAAACTCTTCTTCTTTCTTTATTATCTGAGACTTTATGACTTCTTCTGTTATTTTCACTTCTTCAAGCTGAAATTTTAATGTGATTATTTCTTTTTCAAGTTCTTTCTCTTCTTGCCAAACTTTTCCTCGAGCTGGTTTAGATCGTTATTTATTTCCTTAAGATGATCTGCCAATATCTTCTCTCTCATTTCTGCTTCTTTTGTGTATGTTGCTATGTTGGCTTCCAAATACTTCTTTTGATATTCAAGATTTTCTTTGATCTTTCTAGCTTCTTCTAGCTGAGTTCTTGTTGGAACAGGGGCAGACCCAGGGTTCAATGCTCAAGAGCACACCAAAAAAACCCTAACTATCGGCTCTTTCGGCAACACCTACGAAGCAGATGAATTCTCACCTGAGGTAGAGGTATGGGTGGTTGCAAGACTCAGGTGTCTGCAACCTTATCTGGGACATCGATATGTGATTGTATTACTTAATAAAGCACTTAGCATCGTCAGTTCCTCAATATGCAATCAATATTCACTTCGCTGATAAAAGAGGGCTTTGCAACATCCACACTGATCTAATGTATTTAAGCACTTAGCATAGGTAAATAGATCAGATCGAGCAGATCAAGCACTGAGCATAACCATATAGATCAGATCTAACTTTCTCACATACAGTAAGCACAAATCATAAGTAGATCTATCTAAATACACCAAAGCACTTAGCAAATAACATGTGAACACATCAAGACAAAGCACAAAGAAGCATAACACAGTATTTATGTGGTTCACCCCCACCCTGGAGCTATGTCCGCCAAATCTTATTCTTTATTGTCTTCAGTCAATCTGTTACAAGCACAAAGCCTCAAAACCCTTACTCTGCATAGGACAAAAGATCTGTGCATCTCGCTAGATCCTTCTTCCTTGCGTTACAACACTAAGCCCTCCACAATCTGCTACAAGGACATGGACTTAGCTATGCAAGTCTCTTACAGTCATGCACAAAGCACTTACATAATCTACTTTCACTTAGCATACATTCACATCACATAGATGCACATCCACTTATATTCCATATAGCCTAAGCGTCTATTTATATATTACAAAATAGGCCTAAACATGGGTAAACACATGGGCCAACATCCCATTCCTGTTACATATTCCGAAAAACCCAAAAAGGACCTAAAAAGGGGTCGAGATCTTGTGATCTCTACTTCGTCTTACGCTCCTCAGGGCCAAGAATCTCCCAAAACTTGGTCAAGGGCCAACAGGCCCCCAACACTCACCTGTGACTCATCCAGAGTCACTCTGGTCTAACTAGTTCTGCCTCAAATGCCTCGAGCTTATTTGACCTACTGCTTTGCTACAACTTCTTGCTTGGTGAACTCCTGGATCACTGCATCATTCAATGGCCCTTCCAGGCACTGTTATTTTGTGGTGACAACCTGTTCTAGCTCTTCTCCTAGGCTTTAAACCTCTGTAAACAACTGATAGGACTTATCTTCTATCGGTTGGATTTTCTGAGTTATCTCCATAAATTTTCTCTGGACCGTATGGATATGCTATTGGGCAGTGCGTTTCTCTTGAGATCTCCTCATTCTATCTATAGCTGACAGGGCCTTCAGCTGTGCCTATAGTGTGTCTGCGTGCTGCTTCGCTTCCTGGAGCTGCGACTCTAGTGCTTGCAATTCTGGATTCTCAACGAGCTTCTCATATTTTTGGGCACTGCGGTTACTCAGTTGCTTGCATTCTAGGGAAAGATCTTTTAGTATGTCAACTTCACTGTGGGAAATTGCTTCCCTTTGATCTCTTACATCTTGTGAGGTCTTGGGTATTGCACGTAGCTCCAAATATGCTATGCGTTGTTGTAGTTGTTGAATCACTTCTTCAAGTTGTGCCACCTGCTATGGGACTCTCTCTTCGGCATTTACTTCGATGACTGTCATAGAGAAAAGTGCTTTGTTGACCCTTTCCTTTACTTTGAGTTGCTCCACGAGCAATTGTTCCTTTTCTTTCTGTAGCTGAACTTTTTATTCATCCCACTTTTCTTGGAGAGAAAGATTTTCTCATTCCGCAGTACTGCATTGCTCTAGAAGGTCTTCTTGTACTTGTGCTAAAGCCTGGGTGTCTTGCATTGTTTCCACCTTTTCTCATCGAAGGTGAGCTTCGAATGTGTCAACAATTTGGTGGAGTTGAGCTGACTCATCTCCCAATTCTAGTGTTTCCAATGGCAGAAGCGCAGTGGAGACTGCGAGGCTAGATTGAAGTGCCTGTTGCACCCCTTGACGTTAAACCTTAATTCAATTGTATATCTCCTCATGCTGATCCTCTTGATTCTCTTCTATCTCTAGCGAATCATCGTTCAGTGCTACTACAATGAAATCGAAGTCATCTGAGGTGAGAGTAGTCTACATTTTGGTCATAGATGCTCTTGATTTCTTTCGGGAAGAAGGCTTCGGGGGGGAAACCTTCCTTTTCTTTGAGGAATCCTCCTCATCTCTAGGTAGTGTAACCTCACCTTACTTCTGTTCAACTTCTGCACCATCTATCTCTCTGCCATATCCTCCTTGCTCAGGTGATATGGAAGTTGTCTTTGCAGATGCACTATCTAAATCCTGAACCTCTTCATTTTTCTTCGTCCTGCTAGGTCTGAGTGTATCCTTCGTAGTTTCTGGATTGTCTATATCGGATATATCCGTAGGGTCTGCTGGAATGAGGAGGTCCACTGACCAATCCTTGGTGATTTCTTCTAAGTCCTCCTCTATTATATTGTAGTAAGATTGAAGTTGTTGCTTGTGCTTGTCAGCACACGCTATAATATAAATGAAATGGAAGTCTGTGCTAAATATCATTAAAGAACGAAACCTGTGGAGAGTATTTGGCATGATGTGAGGCTTGGAATGGATGGTTGTCTTCAGCTGGTTTTAATATGTGTTCAATACGACATTTGAATTCCATTGCTTGTTCATGTCACTAGAATACCACGGTGTACTGAACTTCGCAGCCAGAGGTTCAAAGGGCTCAGTGTCTGGGAAGGTCGTACCTTCTGGCATCTCCCATGAGATGAAAGCGATTAGGATCAAAATCTAGCTGAAGTGGAATTCATATCCCTGATCTTGTGCTTCCCTGCAGTCCAGTCCCAACTGGTTAACCAGGTACTTCGCCCAATTCATTTGTAGGCCCTCTGCGCACTTCCCTATAAGATCGACTACAAAACCAGTCACTTGGGTGGGTCGATTCTTGCGGACTAACTTTCCTGCAATCAACTGACAGGAAAGGTGCACTATGCCACTCTGAATAGAGGCTACCTAGTAGCCTCATGTGCCCTTCTTGACATCTTCGTAAGTGTCCTTGATCCTTTGTGAGAGAGTGTGGTCCATGCATTTTCCAGGATAGAAATATTTTCGGTCGGGTCCTTGCATGCTCAGCCCTGTGATCTGATTGATCAATGTCAGATCCACTGTGATACGATGGTTTAACCACAAGTATCTGCCATGGTAACAGGACAAAAATAGATTGACATGTGCATTCACTTCTTGGGGCCTTCCAAAGTGAGAAATATTCATGACATTGAGCAGTGTGGACTACGCAAGGTTCATAGTCCATGACTAGGGAACTCCCTTTGAATTCTTTCCCTTTGTTCTGGTTAGGTACTTATGTGGGGCGAGCATGCTGTAGACCTTCCTGTCGCTAAGGTTGAAGTCACTAAACTTCAACACTGCAATATTTTCTTGATCCGCGCAAACTGTGTGTATCCCCTTTAGGAGGTATGCAGTGACCAAAGTGTACTCAAATTTTCTGAGCACACTGTCTCGATTGATTGCATTACTCAGAGGTGGTAGATAGGCCGGTAAAATTCTCAAAATCAACTTAGCATTCATGAGATCATCTCTATGCTTGGTTTGCTTTTTATCGACTGGCCGGGATGGTCCAGCTCAAGTAGTGGATGGAGACGCTTGCACTTTTCTTGAGGATGAAGCCTGGATACCTTTAGACATCGACATGACTTTCTTAGTCATCAAGTCAATCAAAACTTCTTCGACAACTTTCTCTGCGACACTCAATTATTCTGACATATGCACTAGGGGTGAACAATTACGAGTTCGAGGAACAACTTAGACATAGTACTGAGATAGAGAGCAAGAGTGCGATGATGACTATATAAACTTGTCTTAGTCTTTGGGCTCAAATTCTCAATTAGTAAAAGTGTTCTTGGTGCGTGGCGTGGCAGGATAAATAATGAACTTGAAAATGGTTCACTTGCAACGGGTATGAGCCTCCATTAAATCTTGTTCGTTATGTTATGTCGTAGTTCAATGGTCTAATGATGAACCATAATTTCCTTTCTGCCTGTTTGGAGCATCAATCGAATGGTTATAATGTCCCCAACGACTATATTGCTTTGTCATGGCAAAGTGCCATGTGTCGTTGTTCTGATATCCCGACGAAGCTCCCATTTTTCAATTTTTCCATGTGCGAAGTTCCCTCTGGAACCTTCTGCAAATTTTCAATCTTAGCTCTCTTCTTACTTATCTTTCTAGCCTTCTTTCTAGTGAGCTTCATCTCGGTAGTTATTTTTCCATTGTGATTCTTATCTTCTTTGGTCATAGTCACTTCGCACTATTGAGATTCTTCCCTAGGGTTTCTAGATAATACTTCGTCTTTGTCTGGGGTAGGTACTTGGGTCTTTTGTGGGTCTTATCATGTTCTTGTAGCTTCGACATATTCATTTCTAGTGTTAAATTGCTTCGATCTGCTCTCATGTTCTTTAATCAATTGTGCGATCCTTCTGGTCATGAAATATTTTAACTCTTGTTTCTTCTACTCCAAAACTTCTTTTTCTTCCTTTCATATGGCTTGATCTCTATCAATCCAAGGGTTTCCTAGTAACATGGTAAATGGGGCGTCGTCTTCAATAAATTTAATAATCTAAAAATCTTCTTTTGTCGAAGTTCCATTAGCGTTCATAGGTATGCGAGCGAGCTTCCCACATAGGTTTATTAGCTTTCCTCTGAACAATCCTATTCCTCGTAATGAAGGAATCATAGTAGGCTTCCTTATGGCTTCCCAAGTTCTTTATGTCATGATATACACCTTTGTTTCTTCATCCAAAATACAATCAATGTCGAAGTCTCCTATTCTTACTTCAATGCATTTTTTTTCCTTGAAGATCTCTGATAGTCTGACATGTCGATGGTCATTCAGGGTTTCATTTATTTGCAGCAATACTTTCTTTGATTCTTTCTGGGGTTCTGCCATTTTTTGATCTGTCTTAGGGTTTTCTTTATTCAGATTCATTTCTTCCATCTTAGCAATCATTCTAGGGAAATCCAACACTTTATTGTCCATAGCTTTGCAACAAATACAACTAGGTCTTTTCCCAGGGAATTCCTTAGTAAGATGTCCTGATCTTCTGCAAAAATAACATAGGGCTAATCCTCTCTTTATTTTAAATGATCCCCAGCTTCTCCTGTATTGTGTGCTATGAGCAGACGAGCTAACTTATAACAAATTCTTTCTAGGATCATGCATCCATTTGTTAGTCCAAACATTCTTTCTATGCATAGGTATGACATATCTTTCACTATTCTTATCATATCTACTCATATCAAGCCTTCTTTCATCTATTAGTGCCCTAGTTTTCAATCTAGGACAAAGTCTATTAAACATACCTAGATCCATACTCTAGAAACAAAAATTTCCACTTATCTTACTTCTACAGAGCACAAAGTTTTCAAATCTAAAATTTTTCAATATTCTTACCTTTCTTAGAGAACAAAGCTTTCAGAACTTACCTCTTTTAATCAGAAATTCTCACTTTTACCTTTCTTAGAGCACAAAGATTATGAATCAAGTATAATATTGTGCACTAGAGTGAAAGATCTATGCACAAAGCTTTCACAATTTTAGGATGAATCTTTGCACAATGTTTCTTCTTTCTCAGTTCCCAACAATCAGAGCTTCAGGTCCCATCAACAAAACCATTTGTTGGCACAGGGGAAGACCTAGGGTTGAACTCTCAAAAGTGCACCAACAAAAACTAACTACCATCCCTTTCTGCAACATCTGTGAAGTAGATGAAGTCTCACCCGAGGTAAAGGTAGGGGTGGTTGCAAGACTCGGGTGTCTACAACATTAGCTGGGACACAAATTTGTGATTGTACTACTTAATAAATCACTTAGCATCGTCAGTTCCTCAATATGCAATCAATATCCACTTCGCTGATAAAATAAGGCTTCACAGCATCTACATTGATCTAATGTATTTAAGCACTTAACATAGGTAAATAGATTAGATCAAGAAGATCAAGTACTAAGCATAACCATATAGATCAAATCTAACTTTCTCGCATACAATAAGCACAAAGAATAAGTATATCTATCCAAATACACCAAAGCACTTAGCAAATAACATGTGAACACATCAAGACAAAGCACAAAGCATCATAACATAGTATTTACGTGGTTCACCCCCACCTTGGGGCTACATCCACCAACTCTTATTCTTTATTGTCTTCAGTCAATCGATTACAATCACAGAGCCTCAAAACACTTACTCCGCACAGGACAAAATATCTACGCATCTCGTTAGATCCTTCTTCCTTGCATTATAGCACTAAGCCCTCCACAATCTGCTACAAGGACCTGCACTTAGCTCTATAAGTCTCTTACAATCATACACAAAGAACTTACAGACTCTACTTGCACTTAGTATACATTCACATCACATAGATGCACCTCCACTTCTCTTCCATCTAGCATAAGCGTCTATTTATATATTAATAAATAGGCCTAAACATGGGTAAACCCATGGGATGACATTCCATTCTCATTACATATTCCCAAAAACCCAAAAAGGGACCGAGATCTTGTGATCTCTACTTCGTCTTGAAATCCTCCTTCGACAGACTGTCAAAGTCCCAAAATATGTGAACATGACCAAGAATTTCCCAAAACTTGGTCAAGGGCCAATAGTTATTAAGTTCTCAATGACATGTTGGGCTTCTTAAAAAATGTGAACACTTTCCTTTTGTTTCATCAATTCTTTCTTGAGTGACTTATTTTCTTCTCTTAGTTCATCTAAATCACTAGTCAATTCTACTTCATAATTGTCTTCTTTTTCAATTATTTTTTCGGTCTCATTTCCTTCATGGCATGCTATTTCAAGATATCCGTGTTTTTCACAATTAAAGAATAAAAACATACCTCTGGTGATTATGTACTCTTCATCTTCTGAATATGTTTGACATGGTGAAAATAATTCTTCTTGATCTGTATCTGCATCTTCTTTGGCATTTTATGAATCTGCAATGGGTGAAGAATATATGTCATGTAAATTATCCCAAAGTTCTTTGGTTGATGAACGTTTACCAACCTTTTCTCTTACCGGATTAGGTAATTCTTCCCAGAAGAAATCCATTGCTATTTTTTTATTCTTCTTCAATTCCTTCTTGGTTGTAGTCTTTTCCCTTTTTGAACTATCATATCCTGTAACAATTGATAGCCAAATATAATGTCCTTTTGCCCGTAAAAATACTTTTGCCCTTCTACTCCACATATCATACTTTAAACCATTTTGATCATTAAACATTGGTACGCAATTCTCAGAATAATCCATGATCTCCTTCTAGTGGTTAAATTGTTTCCTCAAGGAACCGACTCTGATACCAATTCTTGGATTACTGAGAGGGGGGGTGAATCAATAATAGAGAAATTTAATCCTTTCTCACCATAAAATGAAAGTGTTATATCAATGTAGCATTATCATCCAATAGTTTAAAATTAAATAAATAGTGAACAAATGAGAAATCATACACATACACAATACACTAGTTTTTTTACCTAGAAACCCAAAGCAGGAGAAAACCATGATTTTTTTTTCTTATATGTCTTTAAGAATTAAATTCATTGGAAGCACCAACTTCCTTTGTTTTTCATATGAAACTATAAGGAGGCTCCAACCCCTTATTTTCTCAGGCTACAACTTGAGGGAAGCTCCAACTCCCGAATTCTCTGGCTACAACCAGAAGGAGTCTCCAACCCCCTAGTTTCTCAGGCTACAACCTGAAGGAAGCTCCAACTCCCTAATTCTCTGGATATAACTAGAAGGAGTCTCCAACCCCTCATATTTTCTAAATACAACTGGAAGGTGGCTACAATCACCTGTCCTTTCCCCGTCCAACTGCCCTGAAATAAAAGTGGAATGATGGAACCACTGTCACACTATCACTGTGAGATATATTGTTGTGAACCTGTACCAATCAACTTGTAATCAACCTGTACCATAAACAAGTGGATCAACCATGCACCAACCTATACCAAACAACCTGTAATCATCATGTACCATAAACAAGTGTATCAACCATGCACCAACCTGTACCTCAACTTGTAATCAACCTGTACCATAAACAAGTGCATCAACCATGCACCAACATGTACCTCAACCTCAACCAAAATACCTCATCAATTTCATCATCCAAATATGATTTTTAATTCTGTAATAGAATTGGTGTATATGATCACATACCTTCAAACCTTCCTCAACAAGAGACTAGAATTTTCATCAAATTTTACTTTAGTCTCACATGACTAGTTTTGGATTAGTCGACAACCCTAACTTGCAATAATCATAACTATGTACCTATAATGAATAAAGACCTAGAAATGGTACACAGTGTTCTTCAGTATCTTTCATGCAATTTCTCTAGATTTCACTACTTGGAACCTCTTAGAAAATGAGTTATAGTAAAAATGGCATACCTTGTTGAATTCTAGCTTATTCTAGAGATCAAAATTGTAGAGAATTCCCCACATGGAATATTTTATATATAGATATGAAAAGAGTACACAACAAACTAAAGACTTTAGTATAACCAATACATTTGGTATTATTGAATTTGGATCTTTAATGAAGAAGTTATGAATGTTTTACCTGAAACACTTGTTTTAGACTAGTTTCAGGACTATCCACAAACCCTATTTTCCACGGAGTGTAACTCCAAAAATTCAATGATCCACAAGATGAAAATTTTATCACAACTACTTGGATATGTTTCCTCAATGACCGCCCAATTTCATGATCTGAATCATTCTAGAAAAAAAATTATTTCGAAAATGGTGAGATGACCTGTAAATAACATACCTTTGAAAGCATCATCAAAATAATTTATCCTCCCTTGAATTTCGACCTTCATTACTTCACCTTCCCTCTGAAATTAGGCTTATATATCCTTTGGTTACCTCATTCACTTATAGATATTCAATATTCTCAAGTGATTAAAATGAGAGACCTTTTCCTCTTATTTATACTTTTATGTAGCTTCCTCAAGGGGTTACCTTTTAATCATCTTAACACACTTTCCTTATTTTAGGGCTAACCCACTTCTAACCACTTGTCCACTTAGTAATTTCTCCATTAAATTTATTATTTAAATAATCTCTTTTGTATCCACTTTACTTATAGTACACTCATCACTTCACTTTATTCTTTACCTTCTAAAATCTCTTAAACCACTTTCCTTATTTTAGGGCTAACTCACTTATTTTTTTTGGTAAATTTGGGTTGATATTAATTCCTGTCAAAAAATACAGTTGTCTGTGATATAATTAGGCACATGGTCATGGTGCCCATGTGGGAAACCACCACACAAATTGTCCAAAATCAAAGGTGGCAATGGTGCCCAGCTGGGAAACCATTGTTACCAATGTCATGAAAATGTAGGTAAACTATGCTACAAGGCCGCACAGGGCCGAAATACTTAACAATGTACAAAAAAAACACAGAGGTAGAGATTCTAAGACTAGAAATAGAAAGCATGATAACACATTAGAAACTTGGTCCTAGCCACGGCCCTGCAAAAACCTGTTTCGCCTGTGATTTTCCTTTTCCATGGTCAACCATGGTCTGTCGAATATCTTGAAGGAAAATCATCAGGGCATCCACTCTGGTCCAATGGTCGGCTTCCCTGTTCTGTAAGTCAAGCATTGTCAATTTGATATCTTGTGGAACTCTTTTCATAGTGCTCAGGGTGTTCAGGATCTTGGTTTGATCTTCACACTTGGCATCGGGAGGATTGGGGAGGAAGGAGAGTGAAGAAGAGGAGGAGGATCTCATAGGGGAGAAGGGATGAGAGGTGGTGAGTGGGTGTGAGGAGGGGAGGTTGGAAAAGAGGGATTTCAAGGGGGATAAGGGGGAGGTGGCATGTAGCCAAGTGAATTCTCAAGCAATTTGAACCACTGGACCCTACATCTATAGGGGTTCGAGAGGGGAGAGAGGTCAGGGGTGGGGTCGCAGGGTGGTTGATCATGGGCGGGCACAATTACAGGTGCCAAAGGAGGGGGGAAGACTACTTTTGGGGGAGCCAAAGGAGGGGGATGGACCTCTTCATGGGGGTGATTGACAAAGTCTAGAGGGGGCTTGACAACTTTGCAAGGAGAGTCTGAGGCGGGTGGTTTCCTTCCCCGGGCCTCGTACCAGTCTGCTCCCCTCTTTGGCTTGCCCCAGGGTTGTGGCATGATGAACAATGAGCTCCATAGTAGAAGAGAAAACCAGGAGAAGTCACACAAGAGATCAGTCACAGAACGAAGGGAAAAAATAACTCAAGAGGTCTGGCTCTGAGAATTACGAGCGAACGAGTGAGGCGCAAGAGACCACATCATGACTAAATGAACTGGTAGCAAAGGCTGGAGCTGAAATGACTGGGAAGACCCTCTGCATGGTGCCATGAAGACTCACAAGGTGTTGTTGGCCCTTGGTTATGGAAGGAAGCGAAGAACAAGGAAGGAAAGGTAAAATGCAAGCTTCGCGGGAGACACAGTAACTGTCACTGAGTCAAAGTGAGCAAAAGAGCAGGAAAGATGGAGCGAAGTGTGAAAAATCAAGTCATTGGATGAGGAGATCAACGATGACATATCAACAAGAAATAAGGATCATGGACAACTCAGCAAGAAAAGAAATCCATCATTGGATGCTTTGGAGCACCGCACGATGAAGAAGGAAAGACAAGATGGTGAAGTCCGGAAAAAGAGGGTCAAGTTGACCTAGGGTTTTATACACCTAGGGTTTTGGTATCTAGGGTTTTGGCACCTAGGTTTTGACCTAAGGTTGTCAGTGAGGGATTGCAATGTATAAATAAAGGTCAAGAGGACCTGGGTGGTGTTGTTGGTCATTGAGTATTGGTTCGATATTGGTTGTTATAGTTCTGTTGTGAAGAGAGAGGATTGTATTGTGAGATATTTAGTTGTGTGCGAAGGTCAAGTCCTGTAATTGGGTGCACAGGAAAGGGAGGGGAAGAGAGAGAATAAATAATATTTGCTCGTTGGGAGTGCAGATAAGAGCTGTATGCTTTGCCTTAATAAATCATAAGCATAGTTCTGTGGACGTAGCCCTAGAAAGAGGGTGAACCACGTATATTTTATGTCATATGTGTGATTGATTCTTGGATCTCTGTCATTGTTATATTGTTATTTGCAGTCTTATGTTAGAACAGATCTATAGCTGTGAAGGATAGACATAGTTGATAAGTGATATATGAATGTTTCATTGTTCTTGTGATAGATCCACTTGATATTCCCCTAGTTGTAGACGTCATTGTCCTGCAACCTCTCTTAAGATGCTTTGGGTGAGACCTCATTTGCTTCGCAGGTGTTGTCAAAAGGGATAGTATCTAGGGCTTGTTGGTGCACTCTTGGAGTGAACCTCGGGTCTTCCCCTCTGCTAACAAATGGTTCCGTTGTTGGGATAGGAATCTGTGTAAGGGAATTTCAAGGTGGTTCCCATCGAAGACAAAGATTCAAAAGTGGATAGAGGATCAAGAGAGGGACTTCACGAAAGCCCAAAATAAGAACCCTAAGCTAAGTACTAAAGGTTGGCTGCAAAGACACATATTCACCGATATTCACGAGATCTTATTTGGAGGAATCCATCCAGAGCTATACAAGTGGTTAGCTAGGTTAGTCGATACCCAGTTTGAGTTGATATCTAGACCTCCTGTGGTCTGGACGTCGGAGTTGATTAAGAAGGTTAAGAGAGTTGACAACATTGTATCAAGGGCTATAGATCACTGGTTCGGTAATACAATTGGAGGGTATATCACCAAATTTGTTGTTGATAGAACAAAATCATATAGCCAGGCCAAGAGATACTTCTTCAAAGGACCTAGAGGAAAAATTTTACAATTTATGAAGCTAAGAATCAAGATGTTGTTGCATGAAAATAATGTCTTGAAGATACAGTAGATTGGTTGGATCTGAAAATGCTAATGTTCAATAATTCAGATAGCGATAGCGACACAGAGGCTGGACATACGCGTAGTGGGAAAGTATTTCGAGGGGTTCACCTTGAGAACCTGTTCAAGAAAAACTACAGAGACGAGGGTTTCTACAGTGGAGAAGAGGCATATCTGACAGATGAAGAACATTCAAGAACAACTAGAGCAAAGGAAGAGGAAGATGAAAAAAATCACCACAACGAGCCAGAGACATCAGGAACTACGTAGAACACTGAAGTAAGTAATATCAATCCTTCTGTTATTTCATAAACACTAAGTAATCATAATATTCCAAATCACCAGAGTCCACAGACTACTATTACTAGTAGTTCAACATCTACTCAGACAGGAAACCTAGGCAACTCTATGGAAGACAAGATGAGGCTCCCTATCTTTAAAGGAGATGGATCTGAAGATCCTAATCAGCATTGGTTCCTGTGCAAGGCCGTATGGAACATTAAAAATATTACCTATGAAGCTATTAAAAGAAACCAGTTTAGCACTACGTTGAGGGATCGTGCGTTGAGTTGGTACATGAAGCTTGTCCAAGGACTTGCACAGCCTAAGCCACTAAATGAGATCAAGAACATGCTAGTTGAAGAGTTTAAAAAACCTAAGTCGGATTCACAGTGTATTACTGAGCTGAAGGAGATCAAACAGAGGGTAGTTGAACATGTTTGGGAGTTCGATTAGAGATTCAAGACCCTAACATGCCTATTGACTTTTAATATCCCAGATGAGTAGAACAAAGAATGGTTCATCACTACTCTTTTACCACACATTAGAGTTCCCCTGATGCAGTAGAAGATTGCATTGCAGGCAGAAGATTTGGAGATCGTCATGAAGATTGAATCAACACCTATGGGAGAATCTAGCTTAGGCATGAGCCAGATCTTGAGCCAATTGACTATTTTATCTCTGCAGGTTGAGGATATGAAAAAGGAAAAGGAGAAGGAAAAAAGAGAAGATATCTGGTGTGTAAGATGCAGATATGAAGGTCATGATAAAGAACAATGTCCCATGTTTCATGAATATTTGTCCTCAGGAGCGTTGAGCCCTTTGAAGCAAGTTAACCTGCTCTGGTGCGAAGTATGCAAGAACTGACATCGCCTTGGTGAGTGCTATTATATGCAGAAGTATGTTTAGACACCCACAAATGTGTAATGCCCATTCTGTCAGTTCATAGGGCATGGTGATAGAGATTGTAGGGATTTTGACATGATGCATGAAAGATCAAGGGACATATACAAGATCCAAGGTGAAGTACACCAAGAAGGAAACAATGCACAATATAATTCTCCGGGACGAGGAAGTTTCAATCCTTGCAGTGGATATAGAGAACGAGGATGAGGAGGAGGTATGGGTCGAGGCCGAGGACAAATATTCTGTTGCAACTGCATACAGCTAGGACATTTAGCGAGGGACTGTCATAACCCTTGCACAACTTGCACTTATTGCAATTCCTTCAAGCATGTCATCGAGGACTGCCCTATTCTTCTAGCTAAACTTTAGGAAAGACGAGGACCTCAACAAAACCTGCAAGTGGAATTGATATATGTTAAACCTAGTGGAGCAGACCCTAGATTTGTTGTTATCACTAGAGGAGGCGCTACTACAAAAGAAGACAGAGAATCCCAAGGAAATACTGTAGACGACCATGGAGTCAGGAAATATACAGAGAAGACCCCACTGTTCGATGCTAAGAAATAAAGACAGATATTTGAGGAGGCAAGAAAATATTTCAAAGGAGATCAAGGGTCTTCATCAAATAAACAACTAGAAATCAAAGAATATGGCATGCCTTAGGCATTTGATCACTCTGCATCGCCAACATAAGGAAAAGAGGTAAGAAAAATCATGCAAGTTTTGTGCACTTGTGTTAATTTGATTCAAGATAAAAGTGTTGTACAAGAATTACAAGATTTAATCAAGCAGTATGAGCTAGGAAAGACAGAATCCCTACTGAATAGGGCAGTGCACCAAATTGGGAAAAGGAGAAAGAAAAATAAAGAATTACACCTGAATGCTCAAATAGGAGAATATGATATAGACTATGTGGTCCTCGACTTAGGGTCAGAGGTCAATGTCATGACGAAGCAAACCTGGGCACTGATGGGAAAACTGAAGTTGATCGATTCCCCTATTAGGCTTAGAATGGATAATCAACATGTTGTCATCCCATTTGGATGGTTGGATCATGTCCCTGTGGACATCGATGGAGTTAGAACCTTTGCAGATTTTGAAGTAATTGAAATTGTTGATGACAGTTTCCCTTATCCTGCATTATTAGGAATTGACTAGGCCTTCAACAATTCTATTGTTGCTGATCTAAAGAAGAGGCATATGAAATTTGAAAGAAATGGCCTTAGGGTCATTGCACCTTTAAATCCAGATGAGGGTCCTCGATACATAGAGCCTGTCAGAGAAGAAGACCACGCGTACGAACTGGAAAACATCTACAAACTAACAGCCAAACAGTAGGATTATATCAATCCTACAACTGATGGGAATATGAGCTGGCGAAGAGACAACACATGTTCATCAGACTCAGAATAATCATTGGAGAACTAGCAGAACTAGATGTATGAAGTTTCTACCAGAAGATGTGCTAGACTAACCAGAGAGGTTCGCTAGATCGACACAATAGTGAGTAACTTACCCACATTTGATGGGTTGAACTCTTTAGAAAAATTCTTAGCAGAGTTTGAGACAAGTGTATCAACACAGCAAAGGCTATTGGCAATGGATGAGGCCATGAAAGCTACACCAACAAGATGGTGGGGGACACACAAAGGAAATATCATAGACTAGACACAATGTCGAACATTGATGACAATGCAGTTCTCAGCATAAGTATCAAGCTACGAAGTGAGGTACACAGGTCGAAGTTTCCCAAAGGACCATGTGGGAAGATGCGAAGAGGCCTATAGTGACATTCCTCAAGAACAATGGGTACACAGATTCATTAACAAGCTGGACACAATCCCTATCAATTGGTACCTTCAAGTGGAGCTATGCCTTGTCACTTCAGATTAGGAAGGTATGATGCAGAATTTTGTAACCACCTTTCTGTTTGAAATTGAATTTCCTTTAGTAGACCAAGCATTACAGATTGTGAGACATAAATTATTTAAGGAGGCATATGGACTCCCTTTGGAGCACGAAGAGGATGAATGAACCGTGCCATTTCAGAAATTGCAAGGATGTTACAACATTAATGCCAATGAAGATGATGATCCGAGGAAGGTAAACATCACAGAGATAGAAGGCCACATAAATGTGGAAGGAACAGGAGTTGAGTTTCCGTTCATAGGACAACATATCAAAATAAAGAAAGTCAATATTGGAACAGAGGAGACACTGAAGCTTGCCAATGTTGGAGATTATTGGGATGTTGCTACCATTGACAAGATTACAGATTTATTGCACGAATATCATGAATTTTTCCCAACCAAGTTCACTGATATGAAGGGAGTCAAAGGGCCTATGGGTGAGATGAGAATACCTTTGAAACTAGATGCGAAGCCAATCAAGCAAAGACCTTACAGAATGAACCTGAAATACAAGGAAAAAGTGAAGATCGAGCTCGACAGAAGGTTGGAAGCAGGGATTATTAAACCTATTGAAGAGTCGGAGTGGATCAACCCTATGGTGGTACAAGACAAAAAGACAGGAGAAATCAGGATCTGTGTCGACCTTAGAAAGTTGAATGATGCCTGTTTGCATGACCCTTTCCCTACACCATTCACAGATGAAGTGTTGGATAACGTGGGAGGCCAAGAAGTATATTATTTTACAGACGGATTTTCGAGATACCATCAGATCTGCATTTCCAAGGAGGACCGTCATAAGACTACATTTTCCACAGAGTGGGGATCCTACCAATATAGAGTAATGCCATTTGGATTGAATAATGACGCAACCATCTTTTCCAAGGTGGTGGTTGAAGCATTCAAAGAATTTTTTCATAAATTTTTAGAAGCATACTTTGATGACTGGACTATTTTTAGTTTGTTGAAAAATCATATTGAATGTCTAAGACTAATGTTGGAAAAATGTAGGCAGTGGCAAATTGATTTGAATTTGAAGAAATGCATATTCTTCTCACCATTTGGAGTGTTATTAGGTCATATTGTATGCAAGCAAGGATTGTTGGTAGACCCATATAAAATTTCAATTATAGTTGATTTGCCACCTCCTATTTCAGTCAAACAACTACGCACTGCACTGGGCCATACTGGATATTACAGGAAATTTATCAAAGGATATGCCAAAATTACAACACCAATGGAGAAGCTGTTGAAGAAGGATTTCCAGTATGAGTAGACAGATGAATGTCAGCAGAGCTTCGACACACTGAAATAGAGGATGGTTATAATGCCCATTCTAGTTTTTCCAGATTGGAGCAAAGAATTCCATGTGCTTGTCGATGCATCTTCTATTGCATTAGGATCCATACTGGCACAACCTAGAGAAGGGGGAATTGATCATCCATTAGCATTTTCCAACAAGAAGCTATCCACAGATGAAGTCAATTACACCACTACAGAGAGAGAGGGACTAGCCATGGTGTATGCACTGCAAAAATTTTGCCACTACTTGTTAGGAGGACACTTTAAAATATTTACTGATCACTCTGCGCTGAAGTACCTAGTCAATAAGCTAGTGTTGGGGGGGAGAATATGTAGATGGCTTCTGTTGTTTCAGTAATATGATTGTGAGATCATAGTTAAGCTAGGAAGAATGAACAAGGGCCCATACCACTTATCAAGGTTGGACCATGGCGAAGAACCTACCAGTTTGGAGGATACATTATCGGGTGTACAACTGCTCACCATTAGAAATCTTGATGACCACTTCGCAGACATAGTCCAGTTCCTATCAATAGGAATGGCTCCAAGTGAGTACACAATTCTTGAGAAGAAACAACTAGTGGTGCATGCTGCAGACTTTTCACTTATAGTTGGACATTCGTACAAAATGGGACTAGATGAAATATTAAGGAGGTGTGTTATGGAGACAGAGCAACCACTGATCCACGCAGAATCTCATGAATGCATTGCAAAAGGACATTATGTAGGGAAAGCAACTATGAAGAAGGTTCTGTGAGCTAGCCTTTGGTGGCCTACATTACACATAGATGCTAAATATTATGCCAGAGCATGTGATGTATGCCATAGAATTGGAAAACCATCTTGAAGTGATGAAATGCCATTAGCACCATAGATGACCCTACAAGCATTTGAAAAGTGGGCCATTGACTTCGTGGGACCTATAAACCCACCAGGAAAGCACATAGGAGGAAGGTATATCATTACTGCGATAGAATACCTAACCAGATAGGTTGAAGCCAGAGTATTCAAGGACTGTAGTGCAACTACAACTTCACATTTTATATTTGATGACATAATAACCAGGTTTGGATGCCCTAGGATCCTTATGAGTGATCAAGGTACACACTTCATCAATAAGACAGTTGAAGCCATGACTAAAGAATTTTCAGTCCACCATTAGAAGAGTACACCTTACCATCCACAAAAAAATGAAACACTTGAAGCATTCAATAAGATCTTGGAGACAACATTGACAAATATTTGCAGCGTGAAAAGGGATGCTTGGGATTTAAGATTACTAGCAGTACTCTAGGCTTATATAACCACTTGCAAGAAATTAACAATGCAGACCCCCTTCAAGTTGGTTTATGGTCTTGAAGTTGTTGTCCYGATGGAATACTTAGTACCAAGCCTAAGAATTGTTGCATTTACAAACATGGATGATATCAGCACTGTTCGCGAGAGGCTTGCATAGTTGGTTGAACTGGAAGAAGACAAATTCATTACAGAATTCCATCAGCAAGTTCAGAAGGAACGAGAAAAGGCCTATCATGGCAGGAACATCAAGAAGAAGACATTCAAGCAAGGTGATTTAGTAATGTTGTATGACAGTAAGTTTATCACACATCGGGAAGTTTAGAACGCATTGGCTCGAACCATATGAGATTGCCTATGTTATAGAAGGAGGATTTGCGCAACTAAAGACATTGAAGGGAGAATAGAAGGAAGGATTGGTGAATGGGAGTCGAATGGAGTTGTACTATGATAATCAGTTGCCTCATAGATCTCAGTAAAAGAATGAGGAAAAGGGTCCAGGTATCAGGTGTAGTTGAAACTAGGTACCAGACACATAAAATACAGTATGCATAAATATGGAAAGGAGGCATAAAGCAGAAATCAAGGGTTGCGCTGCGAAGTCCAAAGTCAAAGTAAAACAAGAGGATCAGATCTGAAGTGTTGTGGGATGAGTCACAGGTGAGTGTTGGGGTCCTGTTGGCCCTTGGTTATGGAAGTAAGTGAAGAACAAGGAAGGAAAGGTAAAAAGAGACCTTCACGGGAGACATAGTAACTGTCACTGAGTCGAAGTGAGAAAAAGAGCAGGAAAGATGGAGTGAAGTGTGGAAAAACAAGTCGTTGGATGAGGAGATCAGGGATGAAAGATCATCAAGAAAGAAGGATCATGGACAACTCAACAAGCAAACAAAGCCATCATTGGATTCTTTGGAGCACCGCACAATGAAGAAGGAAATATAGGTTGGTGAAGTCTAGAAAAAGTGGGTTAAGTTTACCTAAGGTTTTAGACACCTAGGGTTTTGGTATCTAGGGCTTTGGCACCTAGGTTTCAACCTAATGCTATCAGTGAGGGATTGTAATGTATAAATAAAGGTCAAAAGGACCTGGGTGGTGTTGTTGGTCATTGAGTATTGATTTGATATTGGTTGTTATAGCTCTGTTGTGAAGAGAGAGGATTGTATTGTAAGATCTTCAACTGTGTGTGAAGGTCAAGTCCCGTAACTAGGTGCACAGGAAGGGGAGAGGAAGAGAGAGAAGAAATAAGATATGCTAGCTAAGAGCGCAGATAAGAACTGTATTCTTTGCCTTAATAAATCATAAGCACAGTTATGTGGATGTATCCCTAGAAAGAGGGTGAACCACGTATATTTTGTGTCATATCTGTGATTGATGCTTGGATCTCTGTCATTGTTATATTGTTATTTGCAGTTTTATGCTAGAACAGATCTGTAGCTATGCGGGATAGACCTAGCTGATAAGTGATATATGAATGATGCATTGTCGTTGTGATAGATCCATTTGATATTCCCCTGGTTGTATACATCCCTGTTCTACAACTCCCCTCTTAAGATGCTTTGGGTGAGACCTCATCTACTTCGCAGGTGTTGCCGAAAGGTCCAGTAGCTAGGGCTTGTTGGTGCGCTCTTGGAGTGAACCTCGGGTTTGCCCCTGTGCCAACAGGTGCATATCTTCCAGAGTGTGTGAGCTGCGGGGTGCAAATGAGAAGTGGAGGGTGGCAACAATCATTTTAAAGGTTGGAAGTGACTGAGGAGGGGAGGTGGCGAAAGACGTGCACCAGATGGCATATGGCCTGGCCAAGTGGACTCATCCCAACTGAAAAACCATCATTTCATGGTGACACCCCATCCAAGGGAGGGCTAACTCACTTCTAACCACTTGTCCACTTAGTAATTTCTCCATTAACTTTATTATTTAAATAATTTCTTTGTTATCCACTTTGACTTATAGTCCACTCATCACTTCACTTTATTATTTAAATAATTTTTTCTTTTCAACCTCTTTGACTACTTTGACCTTTTGGGGCTTCTAGATGACTCATGAGGGTTCTCCAACTTCACATGGCCATAACTCTCTAACCGTGAGGAGTTATGTGACATTCCACATACCATCGAAAATGCCATGACATGTACTATCCATATAGAATAGTCTTACCTTCAAATATATTAAAATTCATACCATTATACATCAAACAAACTTGTTTCCATTACCCAAACATTTTTGGTACCAAAATTCACTACCGTAGTTTCTTCAAGGGTTGACATCAATGAAAACCAACCCAAATAATCAACAATATCCCCCTTTGGCATTGATGGAAAACCTTTGATGCAATATTGAATTCATATCATTCATGCTCCCCCTGTGACCATCACTCCCGCTGGAACCATGCCTCTATGATCTTTCTTCAAGCATTTACCTTTGCATCTGATAAATATCTCCCACTTTTTCATCAATGGAAAATGTATCTTTCCATCTGAGGATGATCCCCCTAAATGAATTGTCCTTGGGGATACTCCCCCTGACTGAAATCTTCCTGAAACGATCTCCCAACCTGAACTGTCATCTTTATGGTGTTTCCTCATGTAAATCTAAGACATAGACGATAAGCATTTAAAACCATTCATTTTGGAGTAGAAATTACTCTGAGTCTTTGGCGAAAATACTCAAAGGATTCCCGCGGAAGAGGTTTTGTAAAGATGTCTTCCAATTGTTCTTTTGTGCCCACATATTCAACTCTGATGTTCTTCTCTACAACTTTTTTCTGTAGAAAGTGATACTTCATTGGAATTTTCTTTGTCTTGGAGTGCATCACCAATTTTTTTGAGATATTGATGGTGCTTGTATTATCACAATAGATTGGAATGGGCTCATCATACTCAACCTGTATATATGTCATAGTTTGTTTCATCCATAGAGCCTATGTACAACATGTTTCTGCTGCAATATACTCTTCTTCGGCTGTAGATAAGGATACAAATGATTGTTTCTTGCTTAGCCATGATACTAAACACTCACCCAAGTAGAATGTTTCTCCACTGGTGCTTTGTCGGTCATCAATGCAACCTATCCAATCTACATCTGTGTAGGTAATAAGTGATAGATCCTTTCCTTTTGGATACCATAATCCAAACTCTTTTGTTCCTTTGAGATATCTAAAAATCATCTTCACTACTAATACATGCGATTCCTTTGGTGATGCTTGAAATCGTGTCACCTGTCCAACTTCCTGCATTACATTTGATCTGGATGTTGTCATATATAGTAATCTACCAATCATTGAGATGTATTTCCTCTGGTATCTAGACTTTGAATCATCATCTTTTCTTAACTTGCAACTGGTTTGCATAGGACTAGTAACTAGTTTGCAATCTTCCATTATGAACCTCTTTATCCTTTCTCTGATATACATAGTTTGAGGGAAAAAAAAATTCCTCAATTTCTTTGACATATCTGAATACCCAGAAAGAAGGATAGTTCTCTGAGTAATGACATTTCAAATTCATTTTGCATGTCCTTTAAATTTCTGGTTTAACCTGTCATTAGTACTTCCAAAAACAATATCATCAACACAAATTTCAATTAATAAAATACTACCTTGAGTTACCTTAATGTAAAGGTTGTTTTCTGCACTTCCTTTCCATAGCTCTTAGGGATTTTTGTCATTTTTGTTTTTGAGCATTACTCTATTTTGAATGTGAACTGTTGTATGCATTGTATGTGTCCAAAAATATATATGTCAATTTGGAATCCATTAGCATTGTACGAGCCATTTCTTGTGTAATTAACATCCATAATGTTACTTTGTCTCTGAACCATTCTCAAAACCAATGTATGAATCCATGCTTTCATCCATTGTCATATATCTTTCCAAACTTGCTAAGTGTTCTTACAAATCCATCTATGTCCATATTTTCCAATACTCTACTGCACAACTGTCCATAATGCCCCATTTATTACTATACTATCATGATGTGTTCACTACTACAATAATTTTACTCCTGTTAACTAACTTTTCTAGATCTGTCTTCTCAAAATTTGGAAGTTGCTCAAAGGATGGTTCTTTGGTCTATCACATATATCACATAGAATCCCCCTTTCTAATATTCATATTACCTGGGAGTCTCTAAGCCAGATGGATTAGAACAATTCCTTCTCTGAAGTGTATTCATCATCATCTTCATTAGTAGATTCATCATCTCTCTGAGCTCTAACTTCTTTCTTTTTTTCTGTGGATTCATATTTCACTACAATGCTTGAAAGTACAATGTATTGAACCTATTACTCATTTACCTGTCCTTCTTTTCTTTCAATTATTTTCCAAACCTTTCTGTATATGACATCTTTCTTTTTCTCTGTAGAATTTTCTTCATCTCGTTTTATGGTAGATCTTGCGATCTTTGGGACCTGGTCTTTGTTCACATGTTCTTCATGTTTTCTTATCCATACTTTCTTATATCTTATATCCGTGTTATTTTTCATGGAAGTATCGATCATGCTTATACAATCACTAGCTATGTGTCCATAGTTATGACATTTGTAACATTCAATGTCACGTGGGGCCACATAGGCATTTCTTGCTTGAACATTTCTTTTATAATCCCTGCAATCTGCAACCTTATGTCCAAAATTAGTACAATAAAAACAATGACCATTAAAGAAATTTGCATACCTGGGAGTGAATGATATTCTTTGTGGTGTAGTCCTTCTGA
This sequence comes from Picea glauca, assembly GCA_000966675.3. NCBI lineage: Eukaryota > Viridiplantae > Streptophyta > Pinopsida > Pinales > Pinaceae > Picea > Picea glauca. Next base: position 74,190 of record JZKD02S2381913.1, read on the forward strand.
ATGTATGCCTTGACTGATCATGATCATGATTGAAGCTTCTTTGTGGCTTGAACATGGATGGTCTTCTTGAATATGTATCTTCAATAGTTTTCTTAGATTTTGGTTGACCATGATTCTTTCCTTTGTGTACTTCTTCATAACTCTTTCTATTTTCTTCATTCTTCTTTTCTAGCAACCAGATTAGGTAATCCTTCCCATATGAAATCCATTGTTATTTTGTTATTCTTCTTCAATTCCTTCTTGGCTCCAGTCTTTTCCCTTTTTGAACTATCATAATCTGTAATATCTGATATCCAAATATAATGTCCCTCTGCCAGTAAAAATACTTTCGTCCTTCTGATCCACATCTCATACTTTAAACCATTCTGATCATTAAACAGTGGTACTCCATTCTCAGAATAATCCATGATCTCCTTTCAGTGGTTAAATTGTTTCCTGAAGGAACTGGATATGATACCAATTATTGGATTACTGAGAGGGGGGTGAATCAGTAATAGAGAAATTTAATCCTTTCTCACCATAAAATTCAAGTGTTATATCAATGTAGAATTATCATCTGATAGTTACAGAGTAAATAAATAATAAACAAATGAGAAATCTTACACATACACAGTACACCAATGTTTTACGTGGAAACCCAAAGTGGGAGAAAACCACATAATGATTTTTCTTATATATCTTTAAGAATTACATTCATTGGAAGCACCAACTTCCTTTGTTTTCTAGCTGCAACTTGAAGGAGGCTCCAACCCCCTATTTTCTTAGGCTACAACCCGAGGGAAGCACCAACTCCCCAATTCTCTAGCTACAACTAGAAGGAGGCTCCAACCCCCTAGTTTTTTAGGCTACGACCTAAAGTAAGCTCCAACTCCCCAATTCTCTAGCTACAACCAGAAGGAGGATCCAACCCCCTATGTTATTTGGCTACAACCGGAAGGTGGCTACAACCACCTATCCTTTCCCTGTCCTACCACCCTAAAATAAAAGTAGAATGATGGAACCATTGTCACACTATCACTATGAGATACACTATTGTAAACTTGTACCAATAAACTTGTAATCAACCTATACCGTAAACAAGTACATCAACCATGCACCAACCTATAATCAGCTTGTACCATAAACAAGTGAATCAACCCTGCACCAACTTGTTGTAGGAAAATCTCCCTGTGGACAGGTAGATTGCCTCAAAGAGCTAGACTCTTAACTCTAAGACAGAAAGTGCTTAACATGGACACTGACTTCCTTTTAGATCTATACAAACTAATACATGAGAAGGAAGGAGAAGAGAGGTACCTTTTTATCGATGTTTGTCCCTGCACGCTCCGAGTCGAGCTCCAATCTTTCTCTCCTTGATAAGCCCTATAGACAAACAAAGTATGAATACTTCCTACTCTATCAAGATTAGTCCAAAATAGATCTATCTACTAAAGAGAAAAATTCATGTGTGATTGAACACGAATTAGAAAGAAACAGGCCAAGCAAATTATATTAATGAGGACAAAACATTTCTTACAACCATAGATGAATTGCAGCAGCTTCGTCAAGTCCTCCTTGTCTACCCCTTCCTCAAAATATCCACGATCCGAATGATGATAGATTCATTGATTGCTCCCTATGAGATCATAGGTCTCTTGCCTCCAAAATATCTATGTTCCAGCACCACTCATAAGATCATAAGTTTGGTGTGATTCTCCTTTTCCAATCCTCTTTCACCATTAGAAAGCCTTATTATATAGCCTTGGAGAGGCTTTAACCACTTGAGATATCCTTGGGGAAGTTGAGGATTTGCCTCCTTCAGTTGAGGATCTTCCCTAAGATCATGGCTAGACTAGGGATTTGAATCCAACTGTCTTCCAAGAATGAAAGGATCCTTCCCCCATTCATCTCAACAACTTAACTATTGCTCAGAATAGGTAGCGCTCCCTCAAAAGGACCATCCGAGCGTTGTAGTTCTCCCTAGTAGGCTTTAGGGGGGCACCAACGCTTTCAAAATCCATAGCGCTCCCTCAAAAGGGCCAGAGGAGCTTTATAACTCTCCCAGACAGTGTAAGGGGGAGCGTCGGCACTCCCAGAAAAGGTATAGGGGAACACTCTCCTTCAAAAGCTCAGTTTTTGAGGTTCTTTCAGATGGAAAAAGGTTTGCAAGCCTGTTGACTCATTTTTCCTCTTCCAAATCAAATGTTTGAATTGTTTCAAGTGTCCTTTTCATGTCGTTATAGGCACGACATAGGCATCATGGCAGCATGCTTTCTCCGACACTTGCGACACTTGTGAGAAACATGCGACACTTGCGACCTTGTGAGCAAAATGCGACACTTGCGACACTTGTAATGACGACACTTGCGACACTATCAAAGTGAGTAATTTTGATGTGTAACAGATTTCCCCCCAAAGTATGAAGTTAGAAGACAGGAACTGATAACTGAATGCTTTATAGACTTTCAAGCAATGGTATAGATGCAGAGAACCTGACAGAAGCTGCACACAAACATCCAACAAATATTATGACATGTTTCAAACCCAAGGCAGGTATACCTATGCTTGGGTGATCAAGACTTGCAAGATATGGCCACCATAAAATACACTGCGGATCCATAATTGTATTGAAAAAAGGTATAGCCACTAAAAATACACTGTGGATCTATACTCTCATTACCTGAACTAATTGTAGCCATGAAGAATACACAATGGATCTACGAGATGAAAAGACATAGCCATGACCAATACAAAGTGGATCTATGTAACAATGTATGCATCATTCGTCCAAGAGAAACTCCTTCACAACCTGAGAAAAGTATATATCAAAGTGATGACTCAACCCAGGGTCTTCTTACCGATCCCAATGTGGTACGATTCTAACTATGTGAATAGATGTCCTGATGTCGAACATGGTAGAAGCCACTTGATTACTAGTCAATGGTGCGAGCCGTTAACAAGTGTGAGGGAGATCACCATTAATGTCAATGATTCCCAAGGTACTCTAGTACATTCCAACGAATGTGAATGGATGAGATGGAGTCGAACATCTGTGGAATCATTCAATCAGAGGTCAATGATGTAAACCTACTGTCAGATGTGAGGAGGCCTTCCATTGAGGCATGTAGGTCCCAAAGTACTAACTAGTTTCTAAGTCTAATTCATGGATAATGTGTTGACGTTGACAGGAATAGGCTCGTCGAAGGAGGGCCTTGATGTATTCCCCATCAACGACATGAAACAGACATAGAGATGTAATTGGTAGATCAAATGAACATGGACTAACAAGGGTTTTGAGACAATATATTTGGGATGGCTGACTCTCGAGGCAGATACTTCCCTTGAATACTGAGGCACAAATACAAAACATGACATGGACCAAAACTTGATGATGCAGTGGATGTTGTGACTTTCGTCGGGTGACCCAAAAGAGTGAAAAAAAATCAAAGGATTGGCTTAGTGTAGAGGTTCAGCATATTATAATGCGTGCAAATGACAAAGTGTCGTGTTCAAGGAAGACTCTAAGAATTATTTGATGATGTTCTCAAGAGACTGCTTGGCTTGCTTCTTTCAATTTTTTCCCCCATCCAGATAGACGAGTACCTCTTTTTGATTTAATGAGCTCGAGGATGATAACACATGCTCGATAAAACTCACCTTCGGTAAGTTCCTCTTCCTCTGTTTAACGAACCGGAAGAAGTAAGGGTTCGATCCCGTATGGGTCTGTCGATGTGTTCTTTAGCGAGTCCAAAGATAGAAAACTCGAAGGTTTTTCATGATTATAGAGTCTGGAAAAACACTTAAAAGAGAACTCTCTCAGTTCCTTTTTCATACAGTAGTCTAATGAGACCGAAAAAAAGATAAACTATCACTCGAAAGACGCCCTTTCGAACCTTTTAACGAGTGTGAAAGGAAGCAAGGTCACTCGACAATCTTTTCATATTTAGAGAGTCTGAAAAGAGTTTAAAGATGACTCCAGGGGGGTTCCTTTTTCGTGTATCCATACAGGTCCTAAAAAGAGATAAAAGTCTACCCGGATGCATTCTCATGTATTTACGAGCACGAGAACGAATAAAGACTAAGCTCGGTATGCCCCCAGCTTGAAAGATGGTGGCTTAGCTCCAGAATGATCATCAAAGGTTGGAGACATGCCCCCCAAGATTCAATTCATTCACCGACTTTGAGGTTATCACCAATTTCTGTGCTAGATGGAGAAAAAGGATACAGGTGGATGAAATGAAGGTTCAAAAATGAGACCTAACGAAAGACTCGACTCGAAATCTACAAGATCTAACGAAATACTCAACTTGAAGGGAGAGGTGATTGTTTCATTTTTTAACGAGCTTGACACAGGAAAATAACTATGCTCAGGGTTCTGGGTTCGATCCCCAAATTGTTGTTTCATTTTTTAACGAGCTTGCTACAGAGAGGAAAACTATGCTCAAGGCCTCTACTTCATTTTTTAACGAGATTTCCATAGAGAAGAGAAACTATGCTCGTGACCACTGTTTCATTTTTTAACGAGCTTACCACAGAGAAGAGAAACTATGCTCGTGGTTTCATCCGGATCATAGCTTCCAAGAGGAGAATTCTCTGGAAGGGTACCATGTCAAGGGACAAAACTCGATCATGGCCTCCAGGAGATCTTCCTCGGATGGAAGAGAATCACTCTGGAAGGAACACATGTCAAGGTTCATGACACGGGTAAGGAGATAGAGATCCAATAACCCTACCGAAGAGATCACCATGTCAACTACCGGATCCAAATCATCGGAAGTTGAGGTCATGGGAGACAATGCCACATAATTGACATGCGGCGGGGGCGATACTGTCTGCATATAAGAACCACTTAGGGAGGTAACCCAGTTGGGGCCGATGAATGAAAGTTGATCAATAGTCACAATTATTCCATTGTGAGGAAAAGATATCACACAAAAAAGAGTGGATACAATATCTTTCATGGCATAGACATAATCTCGCCCAAGGAGTAAAGCGAAATCCAAGGGGTCTCGGACTACCATGACATCGATAAAGATAGTTTTCCCTCCCAAAGTTATAGGAAACTGAGGAAGGATCCCTGAAGGTTGACTAGTTCTTCTGTTAAAAGCTAACAGATTCTATGTAATCGGTGCAAGCTGCGGACAACCTAAAGCGTACCAAGCAACAGAAGACAAAATACTAACGGACGCACCTTCATCTATCAACGTTTGAGGAACATCCCGACCACGAACCTGTACTGTAATCCGGAAAGGAACATGAGAGGGAAGACGATGTCCAGTTAGCACACCCCAATCAAAAAGGATGGCTTCGGTACTTGGAGGGGGTTTCATAGGAGAAGGAGGAATGCCCCCCAGTACGGTAGAGTTTGTATTAACGAGAAAAACATGGGCAGTATCAGGTTTACTCTCTAGAAGGAGAGTAGGATCGACCAATGATTGGATCAGATCAACCAATGGTGGACTTGGATAGACCACTTTAGCACTCTTCATAGGAAGAGTGGGACTGACCGAGGAAGGGACTGGATCAGTCACTTTGACATTCCTCAATGGAGGAATGGGATCGACCGATGGTGAAACTGCATCGACCACTTTGGCACTCTTCAGAGGAAGAGTGGGGCTGACTGAGGAAGGGACTGGATCAGTTACTTTGGCACTCATCAAAGGAGGAGTGGGATCGACCGATGGTAGAACCGAATCGACCACTTGAGTTTCATTTTCCAAGGGATGAATGGGGTCAACGGGTGGAAACGAATCGACCGCTTTGGTGTCACTCTCTAACGGGAGAGTGGGATTGACCGAGGATGAAAACAGATCGACCACTTTGGTGTCACTCTTTTGATGAAGAGCAGGGCTGATCGATGACGAAACTAGATCAGCTACTTGGTTTTGTGGTTCAATCGAGGAGGAAACTAGATTGACCACCTGATCAACTGGACTGACCAAGGATGGAACCAGATTGACCAGTCCATCAACCAATGATGGTTTGGAGGAAAGATTACGATAACCTTTTGGAATTTGAAGTTTTTCCAAAAGAGAAGAATCCTCGTCCATGCGAGGACAAAGGTGAGAGTAATGATTACCTTTACATAACATGCAAGGGAAATTGATAGTTTTCTTCTTCTTACCAACCTGAACATAACTAGTTGACGGGGTATCATTGACATGACTGACAGAGGCCGATGATGTGGAGGACCACATTTCTAAGACCTGGGTAAGATCAGGATAATCCATCAAAAAGTGGTCACCCTTACAAAGGCTACAAGGGAATTTGGGTTTTGGATTCTTCATTTTAATCTTGTTGACCTCATCAACACTCCCAGTACTATTAACAGTAACTGGTTTCTTAGAGCCAACATCAGATTTTGTTGGGGTTTTTTTTCTTTTCGGGTTTTTCTTCTTCTTCTCTTTCTGTTTCTTCTTCTTCTGATCAACTTGGATACTTGCTTTAGAGCTTTCACTAGGCGAAGAAGGAGAAATGGAAGGAGACTTGATGGATGAAGAAGGAGAAAAGTCTACATGAGGTTGATGTGTGGGTGGTTTATTGACATCCAAAGTATTAGGTGCAACTGAAACATTGGGAGGATTCAGGGTCACCGGAGTGGGGAACAACCAAACTGGTAATCCAATAGTGAGTCCTAGAAGACTCAGTGTGGAAACATATGGAGGACCAAAGTTTCCAAATGAAGGAAAGGTATAAGGTTCTCTAGGAGAAGGGGTTCCTCCATTGGTACTCCTAGGATTCGATGCCATTAACACTGACTCGACCTAAGGTCCACTAAGTAAAACAAACAACACACGCTATGAATTTAAGAAGCAATCAATCAAACATACCTTCCTATGATGAAACCACTAGTTGGTGATGAAATCCAACGTCCCGAGATCAAAATAGGAAGGGGCGGGGATAGAGTGGGTGGATCAGTTATGTTGGCAACCTGCTTAATGGACTTACGCCTTGGTGCAAGCTTCCACACAATAATTGTGGATTTACCCTCCAAAAAGCCCGAGTGAGTTTGACCAACGTCTGTTCTAGGTACAGTGAGACTTCCCTTCATCGTCACCTTGTGTGAGACCCTAAAGATTGTGGCTACTAAGGTCACCAACTCGTAGTCATCCCCTAGGAGGGTACAGTCGACAGTCCAATCGGAACGTATGGGCAGGATAACAAGTTTGAAATCAACTTGAAAGGCTCCCACACATAATCGTGGTTATACCTTCCAGTGACCCCCAATATATGATATGACCACTACAAACAGTTGGGCCACGGAGGGATAATCTCCGTAACTCACTCGAATGCGACCTCGTGCGTAACCCCTATGTGAGAGGGGGATCCCAAGCAGACTAATATGGCAATTGGATTTGACTCTCCCTACCGCAAAATACTAAGTTTGTTTGATCGCTTTGGAAATTTATCCTTTCAACCTATTCCAAAGCCCTACACCTTAAACTAATGTAGGTTTGCTAACAAAGATGTAAAAAGTCTAATAAATTTTAGTTAAGCGTTGATTTTAATGGTTGTTGTTTACTCAGAGGGTGTACGAGAGTGAAACTGATGGAATGATGACTCAATTCCCAAAAATATGCATGAAATATGATAAGCAATCGTTTCTTTTCAATGAATACCTATTTAAGGGAAAGAGGAAGAGTCGTTTTCACTATCAAACACATGATAAGGAATGCCCTCAATCAGTTTTGTTCTCAATCAAATCCAACATGATGCTACAACATTTCAAAAATGTAAACTAATGTGCAAACTAATCACTAAGATGTACTTTTTCCATTTGCATGCGATAATCAATTCAATGCAAAATTTCTCTTGCCAACTACCCTTTCAGATCAAGGAGATTTAGACAAGAATATGTAGATTTCACACAAACACCACACCCTTTTGCAATCAAACAAGATAAAGAAAACCAAAAACGCAAAAGGAAGGAGAAAGAGATTGTATCAGATGACCTCAAAGAACCAAATAAGAAGAGTTACAAACTTCTGATGTCCTTCACTAGAGTTCCCGCTCAGTCGGATAGGAAAGAAAAAACAACGGATTGATTTCAAGCTCTCAACAACAAAAACTCAAAAAGAATGAAGAAGGGCATAAAATCTGAACAACAAAGTGTTTACTTCTCATGAGGAAGCATGTCAAAAGTCAAAATAAGAAGCATTGAATAACAAAGCTACTCGGCAAGTGAAGAAACAGGGTTTAGACCTCAAAAATGCAATTTTTTGAAGGGGTTTTGTGAAAACAGGGGCTAGCGCTCTGGTGTAAGAGACACTAGGGAATTATAAATCTCTATCCAACACTCTAAGGGAGTGTTGGTTCCCTGCTAACAAGACAGGGAAGCACTGGTGCCCAAAAACTCACAAAAATGTCCAAAAAACCTTAAAATTCAGTCAAATTTTGACAAACAAGCTGAGTGTGATGGGGTAAAGAGTCAATCAGCAAGTGCAATCATATAAATGGGGTGAAAAAGGTCTGAAAACAATCAGGTAAGACAAGGTCTTATAAGGAAAGACAAAACTAAGAAAGTTCTGATCTGATCCCCAGTGGAGTCGCCAGTTTCTGTTGTAGGAAAATCTCCTTGCGAACAGGTAGATCGCCTCAAAGAGATAAACTCTTAACTCTAATATAGAAAGTTCTTAACATGGACACTGACTTCCTTTCATATCTATACAAACTAATACATGAGAAGGAAGGAGAAGAGAGGTACCTTTTTATCGACGTTTGTCCCTGCACGCTTCGAGTCGAGCTCCAATCTTTCGCTCCTCGATAAGCCCTGTAGACAAACAAAGTACGACTACTTACTACTCTATCAAGATTAGTCCGAAATAGATCTATCTACTAAAGAGACAAATTCATGTGTGATTGAACACGAATTAGAAAGAAACAGGCCAAGCAAATTATATTAATGAGGACAAAATATTTCTTACAACCATAGATGAATTGCAGTAGCTTTGTCAAGTCCTCCTTGTCTACCGCTTTCTCAAAAGATCCATGATCCAAATGATGATAGCTTCACTGATTTCTCCCTATGAGATCATAGGTCTCTTGCCTCCAAAATATCTTTGTTCCAACACCACTCATAAGATCATAAGTTTGGTGTGATTCTCCTTTTCCAGTCCTCTTTCACCATTAGAAAGCTTGCTTATATAGCCTTGGAGAGGCTTTAACCACTTGAGATATCCTTGGGGAAGTTGAGGATTTTCCTCCTTCAGTTGAGGATCTGCCCTAAGATCATGGCTAGACTAGGGATTTGAATCCAACTGTCTTCCAAGAATGAAAGGATCCTTCCCCCATTCATCTCAACAACTTAACTACTACTCAGAATAGGTAGCGCTCCCTCAAAAGGACCATCAAAGCGTTGTAGCGCTCCCTAGTGGGCTTTAGGGGGGCGCCAGCTCTTTCAAAATCCATAGTGCTCCCTCAAAAGGGCCAGAGGAGCTTTATAACACTCCCAGACAGTGTAAGGGGGAGTGTCAACGCTCCTAGAAAAGGTATAGGGGAGTGCTCTCCTTCAAAAGCTCAGTTTTTGAGGTGCTTTCAGATGGAAAAAGGTTTGCAAGCCTGTTGACTCATTTCTCCTCTTCCAAATAAAATGTTTCAAGTGTTTCAAGTGTCCTTTTCATGCCGTTATAGGCACAACATAGGCATCATGGCAGCATGCTTTCTTCGACACTTGCGACACTTGTGAGAAACATGTGACACTTGCGACCTTGTGAGCAAAATGCGACACTTGAGACACTTGTAATGATGACACTTGCAACACTATCAAAGTGAGTAATTTTGACATGTAACACAACTTGTACCTCAACTTGTAATTATCATGTACCATAAACAAGTGCATCAACCATGCACCAACCTGTACCTCAACCTCAACCAAAATACCTCATCAATTTCATCATCCAAATCTGATTTATAACTCTGTAACATACCTGGTGTATATGATCACATACCTGCAAACCTTCCTCAACAAGAGACTAGCATTTTCATCAAATTTTACTTTAGTCTCACATGACTAGTTTTGGATTAGTCAACAACCCTTACTTGAAATAATCATAACTATGTACCTGCAATGAATAAAGATCTGAAAATTGTATACAATGTTCTTTAGTGTGTTTTATGTAGTTCCTCCATATTTCACTACGTGTAACCTCTTAGAAAATGAGTTATAGCAAAAATGACATACCTTGTTGAATTTTGGCTTATTCTAGAGATCAAACTTGTAGAGAATTCCCCACATGGAATATTTTTTGTATAGATCTAAAAATCTTACAAAACATACTAAGAATGTAATATAACCAATACATTTTGTCTTACTGAATTTGGATCTGTTATGAAGAAGTTATCACTTGTTTACTTGAAACACCTATCTTAGACTAGTTTTAGGACTAGCCACAAACCCTAATTTCCACAGAGTGTAAATCCAAAAATACAACGACCCACAAGATGAAATTTTTATCAGAGCTACTTGGATATGTTTCCTCAATAGACTCCCAATTTCACAGTCTGAATTATTCTATTAAAACATTTATTGCGAAAATGGTGAGATGACATGTAAATAACATATCTTAGAAACATCAAAATAATTTATCCTCCCTTGAATTTTGTCCTTCTTTACTTCACCTTCCCTCTAAAATTCGACTTATATATCCTTTGGTTACCTCAGTCACTTGTATATATTCAATATTCTCAAGTTTGATTAAAATGAGATACATTTTCCTCTTATTTATACTTTTATGTAGCTTCCTTAAGGGGTTACCTTTTAATCATCTTAACCCACTTTCCTTATTTTAGGGCTAACCCACTTCTAACCACTTGTCCACTTAGTAATTTCTCCATTAAATTTATTATTTAAATAATCTCTTTTGTATCCACTTTACTTATAGTACACTCATCACTTCACTTTATTATTTACCTTCTAAAATCTCTTAAACTACTTTCCTTATTTTAGGGCTAACCCACTTCTAACCACTTAATAATTTTTCCATTAACTTTATTATTTAAAGAATTTCTTTTGTATCCACTTTGACTTATAGTACACTCATCACTTCACTTTATTATTTAAATAATTTCTTCTTTGCAACCACTTTGACTACTTTGACCTTTTGGGGCTTCTAGATGACTCATGAGGGTTCTCCAACTTCACATTACCATAACTCTCTAACTGTGAGGAGTTATGTGACATTCCACATACCACAAGAAATGCCATGACATGTAATATCCATATAGAATAGTTTTACCTTCAAATATATTAAAACGCATACCATTATACATCAAACAAACTTAGGTCCATTACCCAAACCTTTGTGCTACCAGAATTTATTCAAGGGTTGACATCAATGAAAACCAACCCAAATAATCAAAAAAGACTTTACTGATACTGAGGTTCTTCAATTCATGGTGAACCATGTGTTGTAGAGGATTGATTCTTATGAAGACCTGACCTGATAGAATGAGTAACTCCTACTTGTCTTATGTGTGATACTTGATCATATTAAAAGGTTGTGCTTATTATTTTATAGTTCATTATGAGTTAGAGTTTGTATCTATTTGAAATAGTTTTAGTCTAATTTTTAGGATGTTATTAGATCTAGGTTGATATGAGAGATTCTTCCCAACTAGTTGGCTCCTATTTCGGTGTGTGGTTGAGATATTCTTTCAATAGATTGTTAGTGTGCTAAGATAGTGTCTCCATCTGAAGGAAAATATTGATGTTTTTATATCTATACTAAATCATCATTGAATATACCAATCAAGAAATTTTTGGTGCATGGAAACCATGTCTACTATCCCATTTCTCTATATCACTGTGCCAAGGAGAAGAAAATATTGTCAAGCATAATTTATCTAGAAAAAAATGAGTTTGTGTAATCAAATTTCACTATAGAACCATTGTAGTCCAGTACATGAGGAGATGACCTCTCTTTTCGCTTGGTATCCTTTTACCACTACAATAATATATAGTGGTATCCATTGTTCTTCTTTCTATTTTTATTAAGAATATGTATGCATTGTTTTACTTGTAAAACTTTAAAAATCACATTTTGTATCATAATAAGTTCATTGGCTTCAGTGGGACACCTTTGTTTCTAGGGTTTATCTCATACTTGAAACATGTTTATCTTGGGTCTATGATAAACCTAGTTTATGTGGGAGCTCTATGGTGATGATTCTTATGTAAAAGAGGATGGCAATCAGTTCTAAAATCAAGATTGAGAAATTTAACAATTAGAGGTTTGAGATATGGAAGCTCAAGATGGAGGACCTTCATGTAGATAAAGTACCTGGGTTATTGTGGATCTTGTATTTCACTTATGAGTATGGAAATGATAGACTATATGAAATTTGATTGAAAGGAAAATAATATTATCCAATTATGCCTTTTAGATTCAATGTTACCGAATGTCTTAGGAGAAGACATAGCCAAGGAATATTGGGATAAATTAGGTACTTCATGTTAGTCTAAGTCCCTGATAAACATTTTTTTCCTTCGAACTAAGTTCCATCTTCTTAGGATAAATGATGACGACACCATGATAGAGAATATCAATATATTTGACACTATGGAAAGTCAATTGTTGTGTTTTGGTACTCAAATTGCTAACAAAGATAAAATTCATTATTATGTTGTGTTCTTTCCATATTCATGTGATAGTCTAGCTATAGATATTGGGAGGATTACAAACAATTAAAGTTTGATAATATGGTTACATCCTTTCTATTATAAGAAATGAGACAAAAAACCATGGATAGTGAAAGCAACAATTCCTTATTTGTAAGAGGTAATACCTAAGATAGAAATAAAAATAAGTGTTCGGGGGGTAGATCTAAATCTCTAAGACAATATTTAAGGAAATAATGGAAATTTGGTAAAGCTATAAATTATAAGAAGTATTGAATACCCACAAATGTTGATAAAAGAAAGGAATGTGATGATTATTCTTCCACAAAAGATAAGACCTCCTCAGAAGAAAGAGTATAGTTTGTACTTGGAATTTATAAGTACAAATTCAAATAATGATGTATGGTTAATCAACTCTGGTGCTTCATTTCATATGACTCATCATATGGATTGGATTGGTTTTGTGAATATGAAAAGTATAATGGAGGTGATGTTCTCCTAGTCGATGACTCACCAACCAAAATCATAGGATGTAGAAGAGTCGATTTATTACTCAAAGATGGAAAGATTAGAACTCATCTTGGGTTTTTTCACATTCCAAATCTTGTCAGGACCTTGATATTTGTAAGTAAGATGAGTGATGCAGGTGTGCAGACTATATTTGAAAATGATACATGTAAGATGGTTGTAGGAGAGATGGTGTTGTTGAGGGGAGTCTAGGTTGGAACTCTATACAAGCTATTGAGAAACACTATTGTTTATAGGTGTAACAATTATGGTGTACCCAATGATATAAATGAAGGAGACAAAATCCCTACTATCCTTATAGAGAATACAATGCTATGGCATCAAATACTTGGACATATTGGAGATAAGGGCCTTCAATCATTACATGGTAAAGGTATGGTTTCAAGTTTATCTAATTTCTCCTTCAATTTCAATTTTTTTGAGCATTGTATATATGGTAAATACAACCGGGTAAAATTCCCATTTGATGCTACAAGAGAAAAAAAAATCTTAGATTTGATGCATAGTGATGTGTTTGTGCCTACACTTATTACATCACTAGGTAAATCTATGTACTATCTTTAATTGATAGATAATTTCTCAAGGAAAACATGGATCTATTTCCTCCAAAATAAATCTAAATGTTTTTGTAAATTTAAAGATTTTAAGGCCCCTATAAATAAATATATAGAGAGTAAAATAAATATGTTTAGGATAGATAATGGTGGATATTTTTGTGGGAATGAGTTCAAGGAATTCTGTAAAAAGTGTAGAATATCAAGGCAAAAGACCACTCCATACACACCTCAAATATCATAACTATAGAAAGATTGAACATGACATTGATTGAAAAGGCAAGGAGTATGCTCAATGGTACAGAGTTAGGATATGAAGTCTTTGTATAGTAGTATACATTGCATGTTACTTGGTAATTTAATCACCTACATCATCATCGGTTGATAAAACTCTACATGAGATATGGACTGGTAAAACATCCTCTCTTAAACATCTCAAAGTTTTTCATTATGATTATTATCTATAGGTTAAAAGGGAGAATAAGAGTAAGATAGATAATAAAGATGAACAATTTATCTTTATTGGTTATAAGGATGGTATAAAATGTTATAAAATTTGGAACCGAATAATAAAGAATATTGTTTATATTTGAGAGGTAGTATTTAGAGTGGTTAAAATTATTCCTGAATAGGAATCCCAACTAAGGGAACAAGAACCAAAACCAATAGAGTTTGAGTCAGAGCATGAAGAATCTCACTTAATGGAAGAAGATGAACCAAAGGAGGAAGAACCGCAAACTGCAATATTGAGGATATTGGTTTGGGAAAGAAGGAAACTAGAAAGGACTATCCCATCTAATTTTCATTTTATTTTATTTTCTATCTATTAATTACATTGATCCCATAACTATTATGGAGGAAATGGATTAAGAGGATAGTAAACTTTGGAAGAAGGACATGGTTGAAGAAATGGACGCCTTTGAATAAAAATGAGGCTTGGGATCTAGATGAATTTGTGGTTGGAAGAAAACATATTGGTAGAAAATGGGTGTAACTTTGAGAATAAGTTGAATGTATAAGGTAAAGAGGAGAAGTATAAATATCTCCTAGCAGCAAAGGAATATTCCCAAGTGGAGAGAATTGATTTTTGTGAAATATTTTCTTCTATTGCTAAATTAAATTCTATTAAATTTATTTTTTCTATTGTTGTTTCGTTTGATCTTGAAGTATAATAGATCAATATGAAGACAATATTCCTACATAGAGATCTTGAAGAAGAAATTTATATTAAACATCCAAAAGGTTTTGTAGTAAAGGGAAATAAGGAACTAGTTTGCAAGCTAAAGAAGTTCTTGTATGGATTAAAACAATCTCCAAGAATGTGGTATAAAAAATTTGATACTTATATAGTGGGACTTGGTTTCTCAAGAAGGAAAGATGATAATTTTTTGTATTCCAAGATGGTTGGTGATCATTTCATTTCTATGGTTGTGTATGTTGATGATTCGAAAAAGGATGTCAAAATTCAATTGTCTTTTAAATTTGATGTGAAAGATCTTGGTATTGCAAATTTTATTTTGGCATGGAAAATAAAAGAGACGAGGGAAATAAGAAGCTCTAGTTGAATAAGAAGAGACATGTTGAGACAATATTTTAGAGGTTTAATATGCGTTTTAATGTAAATTGATCAAGTTTCTTATTTCTATAGGTGCAAACGTATTTGTAGATCTGTGTCGCAAGACATAAGAAGAAGTTAAAGGCACGTCCTATGTTCCTTATGCAAGTGTTGTTGGAAGTTTGATGTATGATCTAGTCTATACTAGACGAGACATTTCCCATGTAGTGGTATTTTGGAGTAGCTATATTTCAAAATTGAGGAAGAAACATTGGACAATTGTAAAGAGGGTCTTCAAATGTTTGTGTAGAATAGATTATACAATCATCTACCAAGGAAGACCTGGACCTTAGAGAGAGAGAGAGAGAGAGAGAGAAGGAATTGTTGATGTAGACTAGGATGGAAATCTTGAACACAAAAGATCTACAAGTAGTTATGTTTATAAGCTATTTGGTGGAGCAATCAGTTGGGTGATCAAGAGGCATGTCATAGTTGCGTTATCAACTAAAAAAATTGAGTACATGGTAGCAAATCATGGAGTTAAAGAAGTTGTATGGTTTCAAATACCGTGTTCTAGTATTGGACTTGTTTAGAAATAAATGAGGATAGGTTGGTATAGCTCATTTGTAATTATTCTAGAAAAGATAACTACTTACCATTCCAAGACAAAGATTGTTGATCTGTAGTACCATTTTATTAGAGACATAGTTGAACACAACAAAGTGTTGTTGGAGAAGGTCAATATGCTGAATATTGATGTAGACTAATTAACAATGTTTGTTGGTAATGAGTTCTATTGGTTTATAGAATCAATGGGCATCATTGCTTTGAAAATGTCACCTTATACATCCTAAGCCCCATTTCTTTGCAAGAAAAACAACAAGTGAGATATATTGTTTCCATATAGATCGTGAATTCATGCATTTGGTGTTAGTTGTAGCATGAGGTTTATGTATTCATCCATGAGTGTTAGATGGTGTTTGGGGATTTTGTCCTATTGTCATCTAATCTTGGTTAAGGGGTTAGGGTTGTAATCTCAACTAGGTTAGAAAATTAACGTTTGGATTGTTGCAAAATACCTAAGTATTGTATTGTGAACAATGAACTTCATATATAATGAATAAGAGAGAGGTGTGGCTCTAAGTTAGGTTGGTTTTCTCGGATAAACATTTCTAGAGTAAGTCTTTACATATGTTGTGTCAATGTTGTTCTAAATTTTTTCTTAAGAATCTATATGAATTGCTTCACCTCTAAATGTTTAAAACTTACAATAAGAGAAAAATATGATATTATAAAGAGTTCTTTAACCCTAATTGAACTCTAGCTAGCTACATAGTGAAAAATAAGCCTATTCCCACATTAGATCTCAACCTCAAAATATTTGTAGCAATATCTAACATGTTAACTCTTCAAAACTATAGAATGATTTATATTTATTTTCAAAATTCATTGTTTTAAAAATAATAATTTTGATATTTATCCCCTCATATGTATACCCAAAGGATTGTGATTTTTTTTTTATTACACTTGTAAATAGAAAATGGAAAATTGTAAGTTACCCTCACAAACCCATCACTCATTTAAAGTGAATAAATAACAATTATTCCTCACAACTCTCTTTAGACTATTCTATCCAAACAATTATTATTAAAAAAAATCCATTATATCAAAAAATAATATTTTAAAAATGTAATTAACAATGTGATATTAATTAATATAAAACAAAAAAATTTAAATTTATTAAATATAAAAATTTAATTGTAACTTTTTAATACACTTAAAATTTATTTAATTGATTATAATTTATTTTATATTATTATTTTTTAAATGAAAAAATATAAAATAAAAAAATCTTAATTTCAAAATATTTATAATGATATCTAATCTTTTATATTCACTAAAATTAAATTATCATTTAAACTTTTTATATATTATTCACGATAATAAATTAAATTTTTATTCTTCAAATATATGTACCTACTATAAAACGATATTTTCCTCATTACAATGAATAATTCAGTTGCCCTCTCACACCACTCATTTGAAGTGAAATAAGTATGATGGCACAATCATTGGTCCATTTGGTGCCTTAGGCTACCCACTTTGTCCTATTCTCAATTTTCTAATTTAATTTTCCATATTATTTACATCCACTTTGTACTATTTTCAATTTCATTTTGTATATTTAATTTAATTTTCCATATTATTTATATTCACTTTGTTTCATTTTCAATTTTATTTTGTATATCTAATTTAATTTTTCATATTATTTATCAAAATTAATGTAAAATATTAAAAAATATTTAAATTATCAAATATTTTTATTTTAAAAGAGATGTTAGACAATTTACAGTGAAAGTAATTATTAATTTAAACTTATTATGTGTGAACATAAGGTTTTAAAAAAATAAATAAGGTTTGAAAAAATAAATATTTTAGGATTTGTTTTTTGATATTTTAAAAGTGATAAAACCTATAATAAAATTGTAATTTTGAATTATTGAATTTGCTTTTTTTTGTTTATTAGTTTGTCCATGACATGTGTTATTAATTTGTGGTTAAGAAACCGCAACTCAAGGGTATCCACACCAACTCTTAACATGGTTGGATTTTTTGTTCCCACAGGTTTCTCACCAGTAACTTTAACATCAAAGAGTGCCTTAACAACACCTCAGAAACAATTATTAAATTTTTTTGAAGGTAGACACAATTTTAATATTTTTAAATATTCTTAGTATAACAAAATTTTGTAATGTTAATCATTGATATATGTAATTTGATCAATCCAATTAAATTTTAAGTAAAAATTTATCAATTTCTCTTTCTATTATTTTAAATAGAAAAAAACACTAATTCATCAAAACATTATATATATATATATATATATATATATATATATATATATATATATATACTTTATTTTATTTAAACACTTTAAACTTATTTTTTAAATTTGTTATTTTAAAAATGATAAATTTAATAATTATATAATTTTTTAAGGTAGGGAATGTACAATTGTATGTTGCACTTTCCCATTGCTCAATAATGCAACAACCATTGATAATTAACAATGAGATATATATTAATATTTATTTACTTTAGTTTTTAATTTTTAAAGTAAAAATTTATTGGAAAGTGATTAATAGTATTTTTTTTTTCAAATTATGAATTATAATAATAATGCTTCAAACTATTAAAATAACATATTAATTATGAGTTCAACATGTCTTTTGTAAGAGTTGAACTTGAGTGGGAAGGATAACAATCATTCTTCCCAACCACCTTAACTAAATTTAATTAACAATAACAATTTTTTTTATGTAAATAAAATATATAGATTTATTTTTATTTAATTATTTAGTATATTTTATTTTATTTTTTAATTCAAAATTTGAACATTTGTAAGAATTGAACTTGAATGAAAAGGATAAAAATTCTTTCTCCCAATCAACTGAGCTAAAATCAATTAAAAATAATCTTTTTAGTAAGTAAAAAATATAAATTGATTTTTATTTAATTATTTAGTATCTTTTTTTATTTTATTTTTTTTAATTAAATTTTTGTTATTCGTCCATTACATTTTTACTTTTAACAAATACTTTTAAATTTTGGGTTATTAACCTATTAGGTTTTCCTCTCTATTGCAAATAGAGGTTGGCCTATACCTATAGAAAAATGAATTCTTAACTAATTAAAAAATACTTTTAGATCTAGCTTTAAAATAATCCACATGTAAACAACATAAAGAGATGTGGGAAACAATAAATGCACTACATTGTAATAGTGGGAAACAATAAATGCACTGCATTGTAATATTAATAAAAGTATTTTATATACAATAATATGGAGTAGGCCTGAATCAGCTAAATTTTCGGGGGTAATCTGCCTTTCCCATGGATCAAAGTTCCAGAACATTATTAAAGGGATTTTGCCTAAACCAACCCAACTGCTCAGAGTTCTAGATTAACGGGAAATTTAAAACCCAAACCAAATAATCTAAAAAAAAAAAGTAACTCTGGATAATTCCACTGAGAATATAATTTTCAAAATACATAAATTAATTCAATACCTTCAAAAACCCTAAAACAACAAAAAGATGTACACTGAATCACTAAAATCTGTACTCTGAACCACCACAAAGCTACCGATCCAACTATTTTTCTAAATTTGTGAGCAATATTACTCATCAATTCTGCACCGCATTGCAATGTCAGATCTTGCTACTTGCATACAATTACAGTTGTCCGAAATCAATTGAATGTACCGTAAGAAACTTTTTAAAGAATCACTGTATCCACTTGTTTTCCTTCCATCCACGTCCAATATACGGGGGCGCTCTTGAAACCTGCTCCACATGCAATATACGGACGCGCTCTTAAAACCTGCATCGTACAGGTTTCGTTGGATGGATCACTTTCTGTCGCTCCCTAAATTGACATTCGAGCGAACCTGACTTTTGACATGCAGAAATCAGAAAAATGGCTCACGGATTTCTTGCGTCGGAGAAATGACGCAAGGGAAATGACGAACGTTGGATTGCTACGGATGTGCAGCTCAACACAGCTGGAGTTAACTTCATCGATGTTCTCTTTTTTTGATGGAGTCCGTGAATGATGAACCCAAAATAAAATGTCCTTGCTTTGGATTGCTTCAAGTCGAGAATAAAATTTCTTTGTGGCCCATATCCCTGATTCGACTTCGATAATCCTCCCTGTTGAAAAAATCTTTAACTGCACACAGTGCCGAAAACTTGGAAGGTAAGCAATTCTAAGTGGAAGCATCCGTTATATAATGTATTGTTACAGAAAACAATGTCCATAAACACTACTAAAATACGCGGATTTGATTTTATGTGGAATTGTTTCAGAGATGAGAGACACGTCGTCCACATATCCATGCGCTTCTTGCAAGATCCAGAGAAAGAAATGTTCACAGAAATGCGTCCTCGCGCCATACTTCCCACAGGATAATCCCAACAAATTCCTCTCTGTAAACAGAGTGTTCGGAAATGGCCATGTCATCAAATTATTACAGGTATCAGACAAAATCTCAGTCTTCCTAGTCCCCAAAGAAGATATACACAAAGCACAACCTCCTAAAATGCAGGTTACAATACTTTTGTGATGATTGCTAACATCAAAATATTCCCAACATGAAGTCAATTAATATACTTCATAGGAAATCATAAATGCCTTAAGATCGATATTAACTGGATCTTTCAGTTTTGTATTTTTGGAGAGTATTTTTCATTGGCTGATCGGGTAATGTGTTGTGTTGTTTGGCAGGATCTTCCGGCCGAGCAGAGAGGTGAAGCAGTAAGCAGTCTGGTGTACGAAGCTAGCGAAAGACTTCGAGATCCTGTGCATGGCTGTGTAGGGGTAATCAATGATCTCCAGAATAAAGTAGCAGAGCTCCAATCCCAATTGGCTTCCATACAAGCAGAGCTGTCTATAGTTAGTCTGAAACATGCTAATCTCTTAACCCTGATCAAGGGATTTCATGAAGGTTCGGGCTTTTACACCGCGTCAATTCAAGAGAGCCAGGATGGGTTTGTTTCAGACGATGTAGATTCTCTGGAGTTATGGGAGCCATTCTAGATATAAACACGATCGACTGGCTATCGATTCATATGAGAAGTGGTGTTTGTAGATTTAAGAAATAAAACTTTCAATGTTTCCGGTCCTTCTGCCCTATTTTCTCGTCTTGTATCAAGGTAGAGTCATGTTTCCACTTTAAATCACTGATGTAGAATTTTTACTGTTAAAGTCTAAGGATTTAGTATATATAGCAATATATGAATAATTGGAAAATACTATGATAATTTGATTTAGGTTTTAGCAGTTGCGTTGGTTGTTCATTACATTTTTGGATTTCAAACATATTGGTTACTTTGTACTTTTGAATTTGGTTTTTTGGTTTTTCCCTGAAAAAGATCTGCTCAAAAAACGTCGGATACCTAATTTCTCTTAAGCAGCTTTAAATCCAAAAAAGCAATAAACAAATACTATGATGCTATTACCTAATTTCTCTATTTCTCTTACTCAATTCTAAATCCAAAAACACAGTGAACAGATACTATGATGCTATTACCTAATTTCTCTATTTCTCTTACTCAATTCTAAATCCAAAAACACAGTGGACAAATACTATGATGCTATTTATTTCTCTTACGCAGCTCTAAATCCAAAAACGCAATGAACAAATACTATAATGCTATTACCTAATTTCTATATTTCTCTTAAGCAGTGAACAAATACTATGATGCTATTTATTGTAAGGATGTTTTCAACTGTGACATATTCATTTTTAATGGTGTTATAATTATTTATTTCGTTTTGTTAGCAATTTCAAGGAGATATCTTAGGTACTTAAATCTTTATATTAAATTGAGTGTTTGTATTTTAATTGTCAACTTGTACTTTATTTTCAATTTTTTTTTTTAATGGATCATAGATTAAGAATTAAAAGATTTGTTTCATTTAAAAAATTTATCATTTTTTCTACTTTGATATAGTATCATTTTTTTTACTTTGATATAGTGATGATATTTTTGAATGAAATTATCTATTTTTTTTTTTTAATTAATAACTATGTAACTGTATTTTAATGGTTAACTTGCATTTTATTTTGAGTTTTTTTTTTTAAATGGATCATAGATTACAAATTAAAAGATTTCTTTTATCATTTAAAAAATTGTATTATTTATTTATTTTGATATAGTGATGATATTTTTGAATGACATTTTCTAATTTTTTTTTTTTTTAATTAATGACTATGCAAGTATCAACCCTATTATTATTTTTTTTAATATCAATGTTTTTTCTAATAACACCCCTAACCCCACTCTCATATGAGGGTGGGGGGTATTATTAGAGAAAACATAATAACACCCCCCGCCCTCAACCTCATATGGGGGGTGTTATTAGAGAAAACATAATAACACCCCCACCCCCATATGAGGGTGAGGGTGAGGTTGTTATTAGAGAAAACATAATAACACCCCCACCCCCATATGAGGGTGAGGGTGAGGTTGTTATTAGAGAAAACATTATACATATTATGTTTTCTCTAATATGGGGGTGGGGGTGTTATTAGAGAAAACATAATATATATTATGTAATGTCCCCACTTTGGGACATCATCACAGGGCAGAGATTTATGATGACCAGAGTAGCCAGATGGGTGCTAGAGTGAGTACAGGGGTATTTGAGAGGCATTGTGGGGTCCATATTGCATTGATGATCATATTCCATAATTATGAGTCATTCCGCACAGGTTGGCTTTGGTTTCGTTGCATTTCGACGATTTCCATGATTTTGACTATTTTGAGCTATATGTCAATGGAATTCACTGAAGAGGTCATTTTGGGCACATTACTTGGAGGAACCTCTCAGTGTAATAGCTCATTGGAATCAGGAGGAGAAACACTACAGGATCGGATGGCTAGAAGTGTCTTTCAGTGGCCAGGAAAGCCACAAGGAGAGATAAGGAGATTTTCAAAGGTAAAAAGGTTAATTAATTAATTAAAGTGATTTAATTAATTAATTAAATATTAATAAAATGAAAGT
>JZKD02S2381913.1:104277-120705 GCA_000966675.3 Picea glauca
CATTAATAGAAAGACATATAATATGTAAGTGCCATAGGAGCTAAAGAGTCTCAAGAAATCTGCCAGTGGAATGAAGAATGGTCATAGAGAATTTTTCAGGCGTGGAGAAGGAGGAGTGTGCAACAGCTGAAATACAGAGAAGAGGAATGGTGCATTGAATGGAAATGGCGCACAGAGCATAAAAGGAAGAAGCACAGAAAGCGCAAGGATGTGGGCAACAAGACAATAAGATAGTAAAGGAAGGCTGAGGTGCACTTGTAGAGAAAAAAAGAAGTTCAGAAAGCGCAAGAAGATGCAGACAGAGAGACACTGATATGGGAGAGCAGAGCAACATAGTAGAACAGTGATAAGTCTGGTAAGCCAATGATAAATAGTGTATCACTGTGTTAAATTTACATATAGAAAATATTTATATTCTAGGGTGGTAGGGAGGTGCTAGGGAGGAATGTTGTCCTCAGAGGTTCAAGTGGGTGCTTTAACACAGGGAGTTGTAGCTTGCATCTAGTTGCAGCCAGAGAAACCAGAGTGGCAGGGTGGCGCGAGGGAGAGTTGTTGTTCTCTATTGTACAGGTTTGACGCAGACCGCACCCTCTTCCTTAGCAATGGCCTCTGCGCTGACCTCCTGGTCTTAAGGATCGTTCTAATTTTACCCTTGAGTTGGAGTGGCTCCTTCGATTCTCCACTGGAATCTTTATTAAAATTGACCCACAGATCTTTTCTGCTTCTCGCAACCGCTAGGCCCGATCGTTATTCTCTTTACGACAAAGAAATAGAAAATCAGGTTTTGGGGCTTCGAAATCCCAATGTCACAACCCTTTTGTTCCCGACTTCCCGATCTCCGATATCTCGAAGTGCTTAAACTTCCACTAGTCCCCTGGGCTAGACTTTTTGGGTCTATACGACCTCTCTTTATATGACCATGGTCCTATCACCTTTTAGGATTTCGGGGTTTCTGATGTCGAAATGTATGTGACCTCTTGTCCTCAGGATCCTCGATCCTCCAAATCCTGATTTCCTGATATGACGAGATGACGTCAGCTGGGACCCCTAACGGAGCTTTCCTCCTTTCGGGATTTCAGACTTCGCAACTCTGAAATGCAAGTGTTTCTTGTCTTCAAGATCCGCAAAACGCCGAACCTTGTCTTCTTCAGATTTTCGACACGCGTCCCAAATGGATGGACGTTTCAGATCAAACCTTGGACTTCATCAACTGCAAAGCCAAAAAGCTCACTTATGTGAGTCCCAATGACCGAATCTCCAATTTGGATGATCACACGACACGTGTCCTTCCTGAGATCCACGGCTTTGATCCTTTCGCTCTTTCGTGAC
Source organism: Picea glauca (assembly GCA_000966675.3). Classification (NCBI taxonomy): domain Eukaryota; kingdom Viridiplantae; phylum Streptophyta; class Pinopsida; order Pinales; family Pinaceae; genus Picea; species Picea glauca. Next base: position 105,607 of record JZKD02S2381913.1, read on the forward strand.
TCAAAGGGTCTCAGACTCTTGGCCTCTAAACTTCCCATATGCCGATGGTTCTCGATCCCTGCCACATGTCCCAACAGCTGGATGGCTCTGAATTGTTTCGAGTTTTTCACTGTGGATTTACTCGATCTCTTGTCCACGGGATTTTCGATATCCCGAACCCCGACTAATCGATATCTCGACACCTTTTGGGACTCTCGCTCAGTTTGAGAGGGTTTAAAACTTGTGCAACTCCTGTCAGATCGGATGGATGACGGGTAACTAGGTGAGGATCCAATGGCTTACGATCTCCTGATCTTGAACTCTAGACGTGGTCGTAACCTCCTCGCTCCTTTATCAGATCAGACAGCTGGCGAGATTTTGCTAATTCTCCACATGGGATTCTAACCGTCTGTTCCTTCCCTCCTGACGATTCCTGTGAAGTAAATCAAGGATTCCTTCCTCGGATTTATCCACTTGCACCACAAACATCCGATGCCTTCTAATTGCTCAATCTGCACCAACTCCTTGTACGCCTTCAATGGTTTCAAAGGCTTTATCCTTCCTGATCTTTATCACAACTTTGAGTCTTAAAGAAGACCCTTGCACACACTCCTTGCAGAAACCTCCAAACACTTGAAGTGTTGAATTCTCTTCGACCTTGCGCACACTCTGAAGCAATGGTCTCTCAATATATTCTCAAGTTTCAACCCCTGGATTTAAGCTTGGCCTATGCACACCTTGCATGACTTATGTGCCTGATTGCACCTCTTGTGTGAATATGAGAAAAAACGCTATCTCTCCTGAGCTTTCAGAGACGAACCTCTGAACCTTTTGTCAACGCACTCCTTGCAGAAAATTCAACTGCACTCCTTGCAGGAACTCTTGCTCAGACAAAGAAACAATTGAAACTCATTTCACTTCCCTTTCCTCTTAGATTTCAAACATTCAACAAGAAATCATTCATACATAGCATAAAAGAAATTGCATGACAGAAAGAGTAAAACATTCATGAGCATAAAATTTAAAGATGCATACACAGAGAATATATGAACACCATGAGTCTGAATCACAGTTTCTTTGTATTAATTCAGAACTTCTGTACATGGAGTCTGCTACCTAGCTCTCTGCTTCTCTTCTATGCTCATAATCATGCTAATGTTACAATACATAATGAGGGTGTCTATATCCATTTTCCCTCCACTCCTAAAACTATCTAATCAGAGAATTCAAAGCTACCTATTATCATAAATGATTTTTACCTACTATGGACGAGAGCGGATCGCTCAAGGTCCTTTACAATATATAAGTATGCCTTTCCTTAACTACCACATTTAAGTTTGGCGCATCCAATCTTCAAAAGTTTTTTTTTTTTTTTAAACAATTTATCATGTGCTCAAAATGTGTTGGCACTTGCCCCACGCTCGCTTGACGTTGGCGATGCTCCTGCATCATACTCCCTCGCTTGAAAATTTTCATGGGCTCCTATCCATGAGCTCTCGCATGGTATGTCCATGCTTCTGAATCTCTGTTTCATTCTCCTAGCTAGCATCTTCAACTGGATGTCCTTTCCATTTGACCAAGTATTCAAAGTATTGTTTTCTTTTGGTCTTCTTGCTATTTCTTTTGTCCAGTATATGATCCATATGTGGATTTTCTGCAACTGGCATCTATTTTTTCCACTGAACCTCTGACTGTTCATCGTTTGTTCTTTCTTCCTTAGCTTTGTATGGGTACAGATCTGAGACATTGAATATCGGAGAAATTCCGATCCCATCGGGTAATTCAATCTTATAAGCATTTGCCCCAAATTTCTTCAAGACCCAACATGGTCCGATTTTCTTCATCTTCAGTTTGTTATATGTCCCTCTTGGGAATCTTTCCTCTCAAATGTGCCAAAATCAAATCACCAACCTCAAACTGAAGTTGTCTCCTGTGTTGATCTTCTCTACGCTTATATTCCTGGTTTGAACTCTGCAATCGCTCCTTCACCTGGTTGTGAAGTTCCTTCATCGCCTCTGCAAAATCTTCTACACTAGCGCTCCTAGTTCCATTCAGTTATGTATCCCTCAACTCATAAATTCCCCTCGGATGCATGCCATAGACAATCTGAAACGGATTTTTCCCTGTACTTCTATTGATTGAATCATTATAAGAAAATTCTGTCTGTGGTAATATGTTGTCCCACTGACTGTGGTGTTCTGTCACCAGGCTCCTCAGCAAGTCTCCCAGACTCTTGTTTACGACTTCTATCTGTCCATCCGTCTGAGGATGATAATTTGAAATGAATGACAAGTTAGTTCCTAGCTTCTTCCATAAGGTCCTCCAGAAGTGTCCCACGAACTTAGTGTCTCGATCCGAAACTATGCTCCTTGGTAAGCCGTGAAGTCGAATGAATTCTTTGAAAAACAGATTCACAATGTGAGTTGCGTCACTGGTTTTCTGACATGGAATGAAGTTTGCCATTTTGGAAAATCTATCCACCACCACAAAGATTGAGTCAAAACCTCTTTGTGTTCTTGGAAAACCCGATATAAAATCCATGTTGATTGCATCCCATGACCTCTCAGGTATGGGAAATGGTTGATAAAATTCTGCATTCTGTCTCTTTCCTTTCGAATGCTGACAAATTCTACATTTATCTACAAATCTTTTAACTTATGCTCGCATTCCCGGCCAAAAGTACGACTCATTCAGTTTTGCGAATGTCTTTTCAGGACCGAAGTGTCAAACTAATCCTCCATTTTGTTTCTCCTTCAGCAAATTCTCCCTCATGGAGCATTTTGGAATACAAAGTTGATTGCCCTTAAACAACAATCCTTCATGTATCATGTATTCTGCCCATTTTCTTTTATCTCTAAGAACTGGATTCTCAGTTGCTTTATACACCTCCTTAAAATCTAGATCACCTGCATACATGTCCCTAAGATCATCAAAACCCAATGTTTTGACCTTGAACTCCTGCAACAATAAACACTTCCTGCTCAAAGCATCAACAACTTTGTTAGCAGTACCAGAAATATGTTTAATCACAAAAGTGAAATTTTGCATATATTCAACCCATTTTACATGTCTCTGATTCAACTTCTCCTGTTGGGTCACAAACTGCAGTGCATGATTGTCACTGTATAGGACAAACTCCTTCGGAACCAAATAGTGTATCCACTTCTTCAATGCCTGAATGATAGCATAAAATTCCTTATCATATGTGGAGTACTTCACCTTCGCTTCATTCATCTTCTCACTGAAATACACTATCGGCCTGTCTTCTTGACTTAAGACTACCCCTATTGCAAATCCACTTGCATCGCATTTCACTTGAAATGTGTTTCGGAAATCCGGCAACACCAAAATTGGTTGTTCCGTGATTTTCCTCTTCAACAGATTAAAACTCCTTTCAACCTCTTCTGTCTAATGAAAATACTTACGTCTTTTCTTCACTGTATCCATCATTTCTGCACTAATTCCACTGAAATTCCTGATGAACTTTCGGTAGAAACTAGCCAATCTGTGAAAACTTCTCACCTCAAATATACTCTTTGGTGATGGCCAATTCTTAATCACTTCCACCTTATCTAGATCTATCCTCAATTTGTCTGCAGAAATAACAAAGCCCAAATAGATGAGTTCTGTCTTCATGAATAAGGATTTATTCATGTTTATATGCAACTTCTCTTGCTGTAATCTCTTCATTACTATAGCTAAGTGTTTCAGATGCTCTGCCTTTGTCTTACTAAAAATTAGTATGTCATCCAGATACACAATGACAAATTTCCCGATGAATTCTTTCAAGACTTCGTTCATCAACCTCATAAAGGTACTTGGCACATTTGTTAAGCCAAATGGCATAACAAGCCATTCATACAACCCTTCGTTAGTCTTGAAGGTTGTTTTCCACTCATCACCTTCTCTCATGCGGATTTGATGATAACCGCTTTTCAAATCAATCTTTGAAAAATACTTTGCTCCACTCAAGCAATCCATCAAATCATCCATCCTTGGCAATGGAAATCTGTATCTTATGGTTATCTTGTTGATCGCCCTCGAGTCAGTACACATCCTCCAGCCTCTGTCTTTCTTTGGACTGAGTACTGTCAGAACAACACATGGACTCAAGCTTTCTCTAACCAACCCCTTATCCAATAAATATTGAACTTGTCTTTTGACCTCCTCATTCTCCTACGACGTTAATCTGTATGTTTCTTTGTTCGGTAAACTGGCTCCAGGTATGAGATCAATATGATGACTCACACTCCTAATTGGTGGTAATGAACGAGGTAGTTCATCCACTACTATGTCAGCGAACTCTCCCAACAGTTCCTGAACATTTTCTGGTAGATCATCTATCTTTGTGCTGGTTAAAACAATCGTTGGCTTCCTGACCACAATGAATTGTGATTCCTCCTTCTTCTTGACCTCATTAAGGAGTTCCTTCCCACTCATGAGAAGTACAGTGTTACTTACTTCAGGTTTCACTTCCTTATCTTTGATTGGAAGTAACATATGAGTTCTCCCATTCTTTTCTAGGGTGTATGTGTTCATCCTCCCATCATGAATCACATTTATGTCATATTGCCACAGTTTACCCAACAATAGATGAAAAACATCCATAGGAATAACATCACAGAGTTTCTTATCATTATATCCTCCTATCTTAAATTCAACTAAACATTGTTTAGTGACATTTACCTGATGTCCCTTTTGTAGCCATGAAACTCTATATGGACTCAGATGTTCACTCGTCTCCAGATTCATCTTTTCTACCATCTCTGTTGAAGAGAGATTATCTATGATACCACTATCCACAATGAGCTTGCATACCCTATCCTTGGTTTTGCAAGCAGTCCGAAAAAGTATGTTTTCTTTGGGATGAACTCTCAACCTCCTTCTCTGGTGTTAAAAGAACCTTTCGCATCATCAGTGATCTTCCACCTTTAGCATCTTCTGCCTCAAAATCTCACCTTTGTGCTTCGGCGATGTGAGTCTCTCCACCCTCTTTATTTTTATCTGGACATTCATAATATTTGTGTCCATGCTTTCCACACGTGAATCATTTTATCACTCCACCTCTTCCTCTTCCACTTCCTCTAGTACGAGGAAAAGTATTATTATCAACATAATCTCCTCTCTGCTCAGTATGTTGTCCTCTCTGTTCAACATATCACCCTCGCTGTGAGTTCCCACCTCTCTCAGTCCGAGTATGAAGTTTCTTCCAATCCTCCTTGGGTTTCTGATTTTTATCTTGGACAACTGATTTTCCCCTGGCTTGACTTCTGCCTCGACCTCTTTGACCTTTTTTTCGGCTCAGCTTCTCTTCAACTTTTAGAGCCATCTGATAAGCTTCTTCCACCGTTCGGATGGTTAGCATGCTCATATCATCCTGAATATCATACCTCAGGCCATTCATGTACCTGGCAACCTTTTCATCATCACTTTCCTGATGACTTGCCCTGATGTTCAGCCTGTAGAATTCTTCAGTGTATTCTTTCACTGTCATCATCTTCTGTCTCAGGTTCTGCATTCTCCTAAACAAAGTAATCCGGTAATCTCTGGGGATGAATTTTTCCTTCATCTTTGCAATCATCCAATCCCAAATCCTGATTTTCTGCTTGCCTCTGCAGCGTCTGTCAGCTTGTAGTTCATCCCACCACAATGTTGCATGTCCCTTCAATATTTTGACATCATGCTTGACCTTCTTATCTTCCTCAACATATTCATAGTCAAAGTATGTGTCCAAGGCTCTAATCCAATCTAGAAGCTCTTCAGCATCCAGATTTCCCTCATAAACTGGAATGTCCATTTTCTCTCTTGCACCCATTTTTGAAATAGCTCTGATCAAACATTCATTTGCTGCAACTTCTTCTTCATGTTAAACTTCAATTTCACTTTCGGAATCACTTAGAGCCCCAGCACTGACTGTGCATCTTTGGGTTGTCTCCATTTCTTCGAGTCTGGCTCATAGATCACGCATCTCTCTCTCCATGGTTGGATCATTCATCTGCCTACCTCTTCTTTTTGTTATTTCCCTTTCCTTTGGCTGATCAGGTGTTTGCATGTCTCTTCTTCTAGGCGGCATGGTGAAATTTTCCTTTTCCTTGCTACAGAAAGAAAAGAATCCTTCTGGGCTCTGATACCAAACCTGACGCAGGCCACACCCTCTTCCTTAGCAATGGCCTTTGCACTGACCTCCCGATCTTTAAGGATCGTTCTAATTTTACCCTTGAGCCATAGTGGATCCTTCAATTCTCCACTGGAATCTTTATTAAAATTGACCCATAGGTCTTTTCTGCTTCTCACAGCCGCTAGGCCCGATCGTTGTTCTCTTTATGACAAAGAAATGGAAAATCGACTTTCGAGGATTCGAAATCCCGATGTCACAACCCTTTTGTTCCCGACTTCCCGATCTCCAATATCCCGAAGTGCTTCAACTTCCACTAGTCCCCTGGGCTAGACTTTTTGGGTCCATATGACCTCTCTTTATATGACCGTGGTCCTATCACCTTTCGGGATTTCTAGGTTTCTGATGTCGAAATGTATATGAACTCTTGTCCTCAGGATCCCTGATCCTCCAAATCCTAATTTCCCGATATGACGAGGTGACATCAGCTAGGACCCCTAATGGAGCTTTCCTCCTTTCAGGATTTTGGACTTCGCAACTCCAAAATGCAAGTGTTTCCTGTCTTCAAGATCTGCGAAATGTCGAACCCCGTCTTCTTCGGATTTTCGACATGCGTCCCAAATGGATGGACGGTTCAGATCAAAAACCTCTGAATTTGTTAACTGCAAAGCCAAAACACTCAGTTATGTGAGTCCTGATGACCAAATCTCCGATTTGGATGATCACACGACATGTGTCCTTCTTGAGATCCATGATTGTGATCCTTTCATTGTTTCGCAACTCAAAGGGTCTCACACTCTTGGCCTCTAAACTTTCGATATGCTGATGGTTCTCGATCCCTGCCACGTGTCCCAACATATGGACGACTCTGAATTGTTTCGGGGTTTTCACTGTGGATTTACCTGATCTCTTGTCCATGGGATTTTCGATATCCCAAACCCCGACACCTCGATATCCCAACACCTTTTGGGACTCTCGCTCGGCTTGAGAAGGTCTAAACCCTGTGCAACTCCTATCAGATCGGTCGACTGACGGGTTACTAGGTGAGGATCCAATGGCTCACGATCTCCTGAGCTTGAACTCTGGACGCGACCATAACCTCCTCGCTCCTTTATCAGATTGAACGGCTGGCGGGATTTCGCTAATTCTCCACAAGGGATTCTAACCATCTGTTCCTTCCCTCCTGACGATTCCTACGAAGTAAATCAAGGATTCCTTCCTTGGATTTATCCACTTGTACCACAAACTTCCGATGCCTTCTAATCGCTCAATCTGCACCAACTCCTTGTACGCCTTCAATGGTTTCAAAGGATTTATTGTTGCTGAGCTTTCTCACGACTTTGAGTCTTAAAGAAGACCCTTGCACACACTCCTTGCGGCAACCTCCAAACACTTGAAGTGTTGAAAGCTCTTTGACCTTGCGCACACTCTGCAGCAACGGTCTCTCAATAGATTCTCAGGTTTCAACCCTTGGATTTAAGCTTGGTCTATGCACACCTTGCATGACTTATGTGCTTGACTGCACCTCTTGTGTGAATATGAGAATAAACGCTATCTCTCCTGAGCTTTCAGAGATGAACCTCTGAACCTTTTGTCAACGCACTCCTTGCGGACATTTCAACTGCACTCCTTGCAAGAACTCTTGCTCAGACAGAGAAACAATTGAAACTCATTTCACTTCCCTTTCCTCTCAGATTTCAAACATTCAACAAGAAATCATTCATACATATCATAAAAGAAATTGCATGACAGAAAGAGTAAAACATTCATGAGCATAACATTTAAAGATGCATACACAGAGAATATATGAACACCATGAGTCTAGATCATAGTTTCTTTGTATTAATTTAGAACTTCTGTACATGGAGTCTCCTACCCAGCTCTTTGCTTCTCTTCTATGCTCATAATCATGCTAATGTTACAATACACAATGAGGGTGTCTATACCCATTTTCCCTCCACTCCTAAAACTATCTAATCAGAGAATTCAAAGCTACCTATTATCATAAATGCTTTCTACCTACTATGGACGAGAGCGGATCACTCAAGGTCCTTTACAATATATAAGTACGCCTTTCCTTAACTACCACATTTAAGTTTGGCACATCCAATCTTCAAAAGTTTTTTTTTTTTTAAACAATTTATCATGTGCTCAAAATGTGTTGGCGCTTGCCCCACGCTCGCTTGATGTTGGCGATGCTCCTGCATCATACTCCCTCTCTTGAAAAATTTCATGGGATCCTATCCATGAGATATTGCACAGTCTGTCCATGCTTCTGAATCTCTGTTTCATTTTCCCAGCTAGCATCTTCAAATGGATGTCCTTTCCATTTGACCAAGTATTCAAAGTATTGTTTTCTTCTGGTCTTCTTGCTAATTCTTTTGTCTAGTATATGCTCCATCTGTGGCTTTTCTACAACTGGCATCTGTTTTTTCCACTGAACCTCTGACTGTTCATCGTTTTTTCCTGCTTCCTCATCTTTGTATGGGTACAGATCTGAGACATTGAATATCGGAGAAATTCCGATCCCATCGGGTAATTCAATCTCATAAGCATTTGCCCCAAATTTCTTCAAGACCCTACATGGTTCGATTTTCTTCATCTTCAGTTTGTTATATGTCCCTCTTGGGAACCTTTCCTTTCTCAAATGTGCCAGAATCAAATCACCAACCTCAAACTGAAGTTGTCTCCTGTGTTAATCTGCTCTACACTTATACTCCTGGTTTGAACTCTGTAATCGCTCCTTCACCTGGTTGTGAAGTTCCTTCATCTCCTCTGCAAAATATTCTACACTAGCGCTCCTAGTTCCATTTAGTTATGTATCCCTCAACTCAGAAATTCTGCTCAGTTGCATGCCATAGAAAATCTGAAACGGACTCTGCCCTGTAATTCTATTGATTGAATCATTATAAGAAAACTCTGCCTATGGTAATATGTTGTCCCACTGACTGTGGTGTTCTGTCACCAGGATCCTCAGCAAGTCTCCCAGACTCCTGTTTACGACTTCTGTCTGTCCATCCATCTGAGGATGATAAGCTGAACTGAACGAAAATTTAGTTCCCAGCTTCTTCCATAAGGTCCTCCAGAAGTGTCCCACGAACTTAGTGTCTCAATCCAAAACTATGCTCCTTGGTAAGCCATGAAGTCGAATGACTTCTTTGAAAAATAGATTCGCAATGTGAGTTGCGTCATTGGTTTTCTGACATGGAATGAAGTGTTCCATTTTGGAAAATATATCCACCACCACAAAGATTGAGTCAAAACCTCTTTGTGTTCTTGGCAAACCTGATATAAAATCCATGCTGATTGCATCCCATGGCCTCTCAAGTATGGGAAATGGTTGATAAAATACTGCATTCTGTCTCTTTCCTTTCGAATGCTGACAAATTCTGCATTTATCTACAAATATTTTAACTTCTTCTTGCATTCCTGGCCAAAAGTATGACTTATTCAGTTTTGCGAATGTCTTGTCATGACCGAAGTGTCCGACCAATCCTCCACTATGTTTCTCCTTCAACAAATTCTCCCTCATGGAGAATTTTGGAATACAAAGTTGATTGCCCTTAAACAACAATCCTTCCTGGATCATGTATTCTGCCCATTTGCTTTTATCTCTAAGAACTGGATTCTCAGCTGCTTCATACACCTCCTTAAAATCTGGATCACCTGCGTACATGTCCCTGAGATCATCAAAACCCAATGTTTTGACCTTCAACTCCTGCAACAGCAAACACTTCCTGCTCAAATCATCAACAACTTTGTTAGCAGTACCAGAAATATGTTTAATCGCAAAAGTGAAATTTTGCCTATATTCAACCCATTTTACATGTCTCTGATTCAACTTCTCCTATTGGGTCACAAACTGCAGTGCATGATTGTCACTGTCTAGGACAAACTCCTTCGGAACCAAATAGTGTCTCCACTTCTTTAATGCCTGAATGATAGCATAAAATTCCTTGTCATATGTGGAGTACTTCACCTTCGCTTCATTCAGCTTCTCGCTAAAATACGCTATCGGCCTGTCTTCTTGACTTAAGACTGCCCCTATTGCAAATCCACTTGCATCGCATTTCACTTGAAATGTCTTTCGGAAATCTGGCAACACCAAAATTGGTTGTTCTGTGATTTTCCTCTTCAACAGATTAAAACTCCTTTCAGCCTCTTCTGTCCAGTGAAAAGACTTATGTCTTTTATTCACTGTATCCATCACTGTTGCACTAATTCCACTGAAATTCCTGATGAAATTTTGGTATAAACTAGCCAATCCATGAAAACTTCTCACCTCAAATATACTCTTCGGTGATGGCCAATTCTTAATCACTTCCACCTTATCTGGATCCATCCTCAATTTGTCTGCGGAAATAACAAAGCCCAAATAGATGAGTTTTGTCTTCATGAATGAGGATTTCTTCATGTTTATAAGTATCTTCTCTTGTTGTAATATCTTCATTACTATAGCTAACTATTTCAGATGCTCTGCCTTTGTCTTACTGAAAATCAGTATGTCATCCAGATACACAATGACAAATTTCCCGATGAATTCTTTCAGGACTTTGTTCATCAACCTCATAAAGGTACTTGGCGCATTTGTTAAGCCAAATGGCATAACAATCCATTCATACAACCCTTCGTTAGTCTTGAAGGTTGTTTTCCACTCATCACCTTCTCTCATGCGGATTTGATGATAACCGCTTTTCAAATCAATCTTTGAAAAATACTTTGCTCCACTCAAGCAATCCATCAGATCATCCATCCTTGGCAATGGAAATCTGTATCTGATGGTTATATTGTTGATCGCCCTCGAGTCAGTACACATCCCCCAGCCTCTGTCTTTCTTTGGACTGAGTACTGTCGAAACAACACATGGACTCAAGCTTTCTCTAACCAACCCCTTATCCAATAAATCTTGAACTTGTCTTTTGATCTTATCATTCTCCTGCGGCATTAATCTGTACACTGCTTTGTTCGGTAAACTGGCTCCAGGTATGAGATCAATATGATGACTCACACTCCTAATTGGGGGTAACAAACGAGGTAGTTCGCCCACTACTATGTCAGCGAACTCTCCCAGCAGTTCCTGAACCTCTTCTGGTAGATCATCTATCTTTGTGCTGGTTAAAACAATCGTTGGCTTCCAGACCACAATGAATTGTGGTTCCTCCTTCTTCTTGACCTCATTAAGGAGTTCCTTCCCACTCATGAGAAGTACAATGTTACTTACTTCAGGTTTCACTTCCTTATCTTTGATTGGAAGTAACATATGAGTTCTCCCATTCTTTTCTAGGGTGTATGTGTTCATCCTCCCATCATGAATCACATTTCTGTCATATTGCCACGGTCTACCCAGCAATAGATGACAAATATCCATAGGAATAACATCACAGAGTATCTTATCATTATATCCTCCTATCTTAAATTCAACTAAACATTGTTAAGTGACATTTACCTGATGTCCCTTTTGTAGCCATGAAACTCTATATGGACTCAGATGTTCACTTGTCTCCAAATCCAGCTTTTCTACCATCTCTATTGAAACGAGATTACCTGTGCTACCACTTTCCATAATGACCTTGCATACCCTGTCCTTGGTTTTGCAAGCAGTCCGAAAAAGTTTGCTTCTTTGGGCTGAACTCTCCACCTCCCTCTTTGGTCTTAAAAGAACCTTTCGCATCATCAGTGATCTTCCACCTTCAGCATCTTCTGCCTCAACATCTCGCCTTTGTGCTTCAGCGATGTGAGTCTCTCCACCCTCTTTATTTTTATCTGGACATTCATAAGATTTTTGTCCATTCTTTCCACACGTGAAGCATTTTATCACTCCACCTCTTCCTCTTCCTCTTCCTCTAGTATGAGGAAAAGTATTATTATCAGCGTAATCTCCTCTCTGCTCAGTATGTTGTCCTCTTTGTTCAGCATATCACCCTCGTTGTGAGCTCCCACCTCTCTCAGTCCGAGTCTGAGGTTTCTTCCAGTCCTCCTTGGGTTTCTGATTTTTATCTTGGACAACTGATTTTCCCCTGTCTTGACTCCTACCTCGACCTCTTTGACTCTGTTTTCATCTCAGCTTCTCTTCATCTTTTAGAGCCATCTGATAAGCATCTTCCACTGTTCATATGGTTACCATGCTTATCTCATCCTGAATATCATGCCTCAGGCCATTCATGTACCTGACAACCTTTTCATCATCTCTTTCCCGATGACCTGCCCTGATGTTCAGCCTGTAGAATTCTTCAGTGTATTCTTTCACTGTCATCAGCTTTTGTCTCAGGTTCTTCATTCTCTTGAACAGAGTAATGTGGTAATCCATGGGGATGAATTTTGCCTTCATCTTCGCAATCATCCTATCCCAACTCCTGATATTCTGCTTGCCTCTGCAACGTCTGTCAGCTTGTAGTTCATCCCACCACAATGTTGCATGTCCCTTCAATCTTGTGACAGCATGCTTGACCTTCTTGTCTCCCTCGACATCTTCATAGTCAAAGTATGTGTCCAGGGCTCTAATCCAGTCTAGAAGCTCTTCAACATCTAGATTTCCCTCATAAACTGGAATGTCCATTTTCGCTCTTGCACCCATTCTTGAAATAGCTCTGATCAAACGTTTGTTTGTTGCATCTTCCGCTGCAACTTCTTCATGTTCAACTTCAATTTCACTTTCGGAATCACTTAGATCCCCAACACTGGTTGTGCGTCTTTGGGCTGTCTCCATGTCTTCAAGTCTGGCTTGTAGATCACGCATCTCTCTCTCCATGGCTGGATCAGTCATCTACCTACCTATTCTTCTTGGTATTTCCCTTTCCTCTGGCTGATCAAGTGTTTGCATGTCTCTTCTTCTAGGCGGCATGGTGAAATTTTCCTTTTCCTTGCTACAGAAAGCAAAGAATCCTTTTGGGCTCTGATACCAAACCTGACGCAGGCCGCACCCTCTTCCTCAGAAATGGCCTCTTCACTGACCTCCCGGTCTTTAAGGATCGTTCTAATTTTACCCTTGAGCCGGAGTGGATCCCTCAATTCTCCACTCAAATCTTTATTAAAATTGACCCAAAGGTCTTTTTTGCTTCTCGCAGTTGCTAGGCACGATCTTTGTTCTCTTTACGACAAAGAAATGGAAAATCGGGTTTCGGGGCTTCGAAATCCCGATGTCACAACCCTTTTGTTCCCGAATTCCCGATCTCCGATATCCCAAAGTGCTTCAACTTCCACTAGTCCCCTGGGCTAGAATTTTTAGGTCCATACGACCTCTCTTTATATGACCGTGGTCCTATCACCTTTCAGTATTTCAGGGTTTCTGATGTCGAAATGTATGTGACCTCTTGTCCTCAGGATCCCCGATCCTCCAAATCCTGATTTCCTGATATGACGAGATGACATCAGCTAGGACCCCTAACGGAGCTTTCCTCCTTTCGGGATTTCAGACTTCGCAACTCTGAAATGCAAGTGTTTCCTGTCTTCAAAATCCGCGAAACGCCAAACCTCGTCTTCCTCAGATTTCCGACACGCGTCCCAAATGGATGGACAGTTCAGATCAAACCTCGGACTTCATCAACTGCAAAGCCAAAACACTCACTTATGTGAGTCCCAATGACCGAATCTCTGATTTGGATGATCACATGACACGTGTCCTTCCTGAGATCCACAGTTGTGATCCTTTCGTTGTTTCATGACTCGAAGGGTCTCGAACTCTTGGCCTCTAAACTTTCGATATGCCAATGGTTCTCGATCCCTGCCACTTGTCCCAATAGCTAGACGACTCTGAATTGTTTCGGGGTTTTCACTGTGGATTTACTCGATCTCTTGTCCACGGGATCTTCGATATCCCAAACCCCGACACCTCGATATCCCGACACCTTTCGGGACTCTTGCTCGTCTTGAGAGGCTTTAAACCCTATGCAAATCCTGTTAGATTGGACGGTTGGCAGGTAACTAGGTGAGGATCCAATGGCTCACGATCTCTTGAGCTTGAACACTGGACGCGGCCATAACCTCCTCGCTCCTTTATCAGATTGGATGGCTGGCAGGATTTCGCTAATTCTCCACAAGGGATTCTAACCATCTGTTCCTTCCCTCATAATGATTCCTACGAAGTAAATCAAGGATTCCTTCCTCGGATTTATCCACTTGTGCCACAAACTTTCGATGCCTTCTAATCGCTCAATCTACACCAACTCCTTGTACGCCTTCAATGGTTTCAAAGGCTTTATCCTTCCTGAGCTTTCTCATGACATCGAGTCTTAAAGAAGACCCTTGCACGCACTCCTTGCAGAAACCTCCAAACACTTGAAGTGTTGAATGCTCTTCGACCTTGTGCACACTCTACAGCAATGGTCTCTCAAAAGATTCTCAGGTTTCAACCCCTAGATTTAAGCTTGGTCTATGCACACCTTGCATGAATTTTGTGCCTGACTACACCTCTTGTGTGAATATGAGAACAAATTCTATCTCTCTTGAGCTTTCAGAGATGAACCTCTAAACCTTTTGTCAACGCACTCCTTGCGGAAAATTCAACTGCACTCCTTGCAGGAACTCTTGCTCAGACAGAGAAACAATTGAAACTCATTTCACTTCCCTTTCCTCTCATATTTCAAACATTCAACAAGAAATCATTCATACATAGAATAAAAGCAATTGCATGACAGAAAGAGTAAAACATTCATGAGAATAACATTTAAAGATGCATACACAGAGAATATATGAACACCATGAGTCTAAATCACAATTTCTTTGTATTAATTCATAACTTCTGTACATGGAGTCTACTACCCAGCTCTCTGCTTCTCTTCTATGCTCATAATCATGCTAATGTTACAATACACAATGAGGGTGTCTATATCTGTTTTCCCTCCACTCCTAAAACTATCTAATCAGAGAATTCAAAGCTACCTATTATCATAAATGATTTTTACCTACTATGGACGAGAGCGGATCGCTCAAGGTCCTTTTAATATATAAGTACACCTTTCCTTAACTACCACATTTAAGTTTGGCGCATCCAATCTTCAGTTTTTTTT
>JZKD02S2381913.1:121407-136918 GCA_000966675.3 Picea glauca
TATCTTCTGACTTCATACTTTGGGGGGCATTCTGTTACACGTCAAAATTGCTAAGTGTCGCATTGTCCCTATCAATCGTCGTAAGTGTCGCATCTTCCCTGCAACTTTTGCAAGTGTCGCAAGTTGGTCACTAGTGTCGCAAACGATGTTCAGACATGATGCCATGATAACGGCACTAAGGAGGCACTTATAACATCTCACATAACTAATTTGAAGGAGGAGAACTGGTTTACTGGAATCAAATAGCTCTTAACACCTGAAAGAGATCCTGAAACACTGGTTTGGAGGGGGAACGCTCCCCTATTTCAGCTGCAGAAGCATTGGTGCTCCCCTATCATGCTTCAGGGAGCATTATAATGCCCCTCAGGCCCTTCTGGAGGAGTGCTGCTCATCTTGAGAGAGTTGGCGCTTTCCCAAGGCTTACCAGGGAGCGCTACAATGCTCTGATGCTCTTTTTGAGGGAGCGCTCCCTATTCTAGGTCGGTTGTTAGCCCGTTGAGGAGAATAAGGGGAGTATCATTCGAGATTAGGAGGAAGTTGTACTCGAATTATCGGTTTCATCAAAATATCCCTGATCTAAAGAGAAGGTTCCCAACTGGTTCTAAACATAACTCAAGAGGTTAGGCCCCTCCCAACCTATATAAACAGGTTCTATGATGGTGGAAAAGGGAGAGGAAGAATTGAACATATGAAACTTATGATCTTGGAGGAGACTTACAGTCCACCAAAGGAGAGTGATTAGTGAAGTTGTTGTTATCCAGGTTGTGGATCTTTCAGGAAAGGGTTAGACTAAGAGGACTTGACGAAGCTGTCGCATTCGTATCTACGATTGTAAGTATTGTTGTCGTTATTCTCATTAATATGACACGCTTGGCCTGTTTCTTTCTAGTTTGTGTCTGATGTTACATGAACTTGTCATTTATTGATAGATATGTTTTCAAGATAATTTCAATAGAGTAGGAAGTGTTCGTATCTTGTTTTGTCCATAGACCTTAGCGAGGAGCAAAAGGATTGGAGCGCAACTCGGAGCGTGCAGGGACAAATGTCGATTAAAAGGTACTTTTGTTATCCTTCCTTCTCATGCATTATTTTAGATAGATTTGAAAGGAAGTCAGTGTCCACGTTAAGCATTTTTCTATCTAGGGTTAAGGTCAAGCCTTAGAGGTGATCTACCTGTCCGCAGGGAGATTTTCCTACAACAGGGGGTGCTATTAGAGAAAACATAATATACTCATATATGAGGGTGCAGGTGTATTAGAGAAAACATAATATATCACCCCCACCCTCGTATATGAGTATATTATGTTTTCTCTAATAACACCCCCATTATATTATGTTTTCTCTAATAACACCCCCCTATATTATTTTTTTTCTAATAACACTCCCCACCCCCACACTCATATATTATGTGTTGTCTAATAACACCCCCATTATATTATGTTTTCTCTAATAACACCCCCCAATATTATGTTTTCTCTAATAACACCCCTCACCCCCACCCTCATATGGGGGTGAGGGTGGGAGTGGGGGGTGTTATTAGAGAAAACATAATATATATTATGTTTTCTCTAATAACACCCCCCAATAGTATGTTTTCTCTAATAACACCCACCAATATAATATTTTCTCTAATAACACCCCTCACACCCACCCTCAAAACATAATATATATTATGTTTTCCCTAATAACACCCCCACCCCCACTCTCATTATGTTTTCTCTAATAACACATATATTATGTTTTCTCAAATAACACCCCCTATCCCCACACTCGCCCTCATATATATTATGTTTTCTCTAATAGCACGTATATTATGTTTTCTCTAATAACACATATTATGTTTTCTATAATAACACCCTCCACCCGCACCTTCAGATGAGGGTGGGATAATGTTTTCTCTAATAACAAACCCCGCTCCCACCCTCAGATGAGGGTGGGGGTGGGGGGTGTTATTAGAGAAAACATAATATATGGGGGTGGGGGTGTGGGTGTTATTAGAGAAAACATAATATATCACCCTCTTATGTTTTCTCTAATAACACATATATTATGTTTTCTCTAATAACACCCCTCACCCCCACTCCCACCCTCGAGTGGGGGTGGGTGTGGCGGGTGTTATTAGAGAAAAAATAATATATCAACCTCTTATGTTTTCTCTAATAATACCCCGCACCCCCACCCTCACCCTCATATGGGGTGGGGGGGTGTTATTAGAGAAAATATAATATATCACCCACTTTTGTTTTCTCTAATAACATATATATTATGTTTTCTCTAATAACACTCACCACCCCCACCCCCACCCCCACCCCCACCCTCAGATGAGGGTGTGAGGGTGTGGGTCGAGGGTGTTATTAGAGAAAACAGAACAACATATGTATTATGTTTTCTCTAATAATACCCCCACCCCCATCGTCATATATTATGTTTTATCTGATAACACATATATTATATTTTATCTAATAAAACATAAAATATGTGTTATTGGAGAAAACATAATATATCAGCCTCATATGAAAATGGGGGTGGGGGGTGTTATTAGAGAAAACAAAATATATATTATGTTTGATCTAATAACACATATATTATGTTTTCTCTAATAACATCCCCCACCCCCACCCCCACCCTCATATGTGGGGGTGGGGCAGGTTATTAGAGAAAACATAATATATATTATATTTTCTCTAATAACACTCCCTACCCCCACCCTCATATATTATGTTTTCTCTAATAACACCCCCCACCCCCACCCTCATGAGGGTGGGCGTGGGGGGTGTTATTAGATAAAACATAATGGGTGGGCGTGGGAGGTGTTATTAGAGAAAACATAATATATATTATTTTTTCTCTAATAATACCCTGCACCCCCACCCTCACCCTCATAAATTATGTTTTCTCTAATAAGACCCCCCACCTCCACCCTTAGGGGGTATTATTAGAGAAAACATAATATATAAATTATGTTTTCTCTAATATATATTATGTTTTCTCTAATAACAACCCCCACCCCCACCATCATGAGGGTGGGAGTGAGGAGTGTTATTAGAGAAAACATAATAGATATTAGAGAAAACATAATGTATATAATGTATATTTTGTTTTCTCTAATAACTCCCCCACCCCCACCATCATATGAGGGTGGGGGTGGTGGTGTTATTAGAGAAAACATAATATATATATTATGTTTTCTCTAATAACACCCCCACCCCCAACCTGGGGTGTTATTAGAGAAAAAATAATATATGACGGTGGGGGTAGGGGATGTTATTAGAGAAAACACAATATATATTATGTTTTCTCTAATAACACCCCCCACCCCGATGTTGGGGGTGAGGGGTGTTATTAGAGAAAACATAATATATCACCCTCATATGAGGGTGGGGGTGGCGGGTGTTATTAGAGAAAACATAATATATGAGGGTGGGGGTGGAGGTGGGGGCTGTTATTAGAGAAAAAATAATATATGTGTTATTATAGAAAACATAATATATGAGGGTGAGGGTGGTGGTGGGGGATGTTTCTAGAGAAAACATAATATGAGGGTGAGGGTGGGGGTGTGGAGTGTCATTAGAGAAAACATAATATATATTATGTTATTAGAGAAAACATAATACATATACATCAAAAAACTTAAAACTCCCCACCCCCACCCTCATATGTCGGGGTGTGCGGGTTATTAGAGAAAACATAATATATATTATATTTTCTCTAATAACCCTCCCTACCCCCACCCTCATATATTATGTTTTCTCTAATAACACCCCCCACCCCCACCATCATGAGGGTGGGTATGAGGCTGAGCATGGGGCGTGTTATTAGAGAAAACATAATATATATTATGTTTTCTCTAATAACACCCCCCACCCCTATATTATGTTTTCTGTAATAACACCTTCCACCCCCACCCTCATGAGCGTGGACATGAGGGATGTTATTAGAGAAAACATAATATATATTGTGTTTTCTCTAATAACACCCCTCACCCCCACCCTCACCCTCACCCTCACCCTCATATATTATGTTTTCTCTAATAACACCCCCTACCCCCACCCTTAGGGGGTATTATTAGAGAAAACATAATATATATTATGTTTTTTCTAATAACAACCCCCACCCCCACCATCATGAGGGTGGGAGTGGGGGGTGTTATTAGAGAAAACATAATATATGAGGGTGAGGGTGGGGGTGAGGGGTGTTATTAGAGAAAAGATAATATATATTATGTTTTATCTAATAACACTCCCCACCCCCACTCTCACCCTCATATATTATGTTTTCTCTAATAACAACCCCCACCCCCATCCTTAGGAGGTATTATTAGAGAAACCATAATATATATTATGTTTTCTCTAATAAAAACCCCCACCCCCACCATCATGAGGGTGGGAGTGGGGGGTGTTATTATAGAAAACATAATAGATATTAGAGAAAACATAATGCATATTATGTTTTCTCTAATAACACTCCCACCCCCACCATCATATGAGGGTGCATGAGGGTGGGGGTGGTGGGTGTTATTAGAGAAAACATAATATATATTATGTTTCCTCTAATAACACCCCCCTTATATTATGTTATCTCTAATAACACCCTCATCCCCACCCCCATATGAGGGTGGGGGTGGGGGTGTTATTATGTTTTCTCTAATAATATGAGGGTGAGGGTGGGGGTCAGGGTTTTATTAGAGAAAACATAATATCAGCCCCGACCCCCACCCTCACCCTCACATTATTATAGAAAACATAATAACACCCCACACCCCCACCCTCATATCCTCATATGAGTGTGGGGATGGGGAGTGTTATTAGAGAAAACGAATATGAGGATGGGGGTGGGGTGTGTTATTATGTTTTCTCTAATAATGTGGGGGTGGGGGTGGGGTTTTTTTTTATGTTTTCTTTAATAAAATCCTCCACCCCCATCCTCACCCCCATCCTCACCCTCATATGAGGGTGGGAGTGGGAGGTGTTATTAGGGGTGTTATTAGAGAAAACATATTGATGTAGCACTTCATTTTATTTCCTTTTTTATAATGTTTTTTTTTTTTTTAAATATGTGACAAGGTAACTTTATTTATTTTATTGGTTGTTTGTTTTTCATTTTTAAGGTAATTATATTATTGTTGGTTTTTTTCTAACGATTATATTTAGATTTTTTTATAATAAAGAGTGGAGCAATCGATATCCAAATCCTTCTTTAATTCTACAAAAATTAAATGAAGGTTAACCTTCATGTTATCAAATCAAAAGATAATTGTAATTATTACAAAATTTTGAAAAATTAAGAAAATAATTTCTTTTAATTTAGTGAAATTTTGCGATTTTTATGGAACTTTTGTGAACTCTTATGAAAGTTCATAAAATATTGAGAAATTTTATATATGAAAAGTGGGTGAGGGGTTCACCATCATCACTCCTCCCTAAGGGTGATTCCTAACATCATTTCTTTCTATTCATATAAAAAATTGCTCAAAATTGCCCACTTTCTATTCATATGAAAATCTGCTCAAAATTGCTCATTTTAACTAAATTGCCCAATGTAGATATAGGGGGTGAGACATTGATTATAACTTTAACTACCTCCATCCTTAAAATTTGAACAAATTTGGATAACTCCACATAATTTTTTTCTAAAATTTACCCAACTTCACTAATATTTATGACTTTTAAGTGCATGGATGGAGGGATGGAAGATGATGATGAGAGTCACTTGCCACCCTCAAGGGAGATTTCCATCAAAACCCCTTCCCTTCAAGCATGAAATGACTAAAAAAGGATGAAATATTGGTGAAATTTCTTGAAATTATTCAAAAATCAAGAATTCGGGTAGAGGGAGAGGGTAGTGATTGTATAATGATCATAGCATTCTCCTTCCCCCACTCCATGCATGAAATTTTGAATAATTTTGATAAATTTGGTGAAACTTGTTAAGGTCTCTGAGCATTTTTTTAGCCATTGTGTGTAAGGAGGGAGGGAGAGATGATGGGGATCAACATTGGGTTTCATCATTTCCCTCCCTCTATCCATTCACTAAAAGTCACAAAATTTGATGAAGTGGTCCAAAATTCTGCAAAATATCCAAATTTGACAAAACTTCAAAAATGGAGGGAGGGGGGACAATAATGAGATTCTCCCCCTCCACCCCATACCCCCGGTTCATATCACCAATACAATACTCAACACACCACTTTTTTATTTGTCAACATATTTCGAGGAGTTTTGACCAAATTAAGTGGTTTTGGGCCTAGAGTTATCATTTGAAAGTAATAGTTCTTGTTAAGTAGGAAATAATATTTAAATCATGTGTTAGTCAAGTATTATTGATTTTATGGGTATCCAAATGATCATCACCATGTGCATATTTATTTATGATGAATGAATTTCCGTGCATTATCTATATATCCTCAAATTATTTCTTGGTTATGGTGATATTATTTATACAAAGGAGTCATGCATTGTTTTCATTGCTTTATTTTTGTACATGGTCCAAAAATAAAATTAGGAAAAGAGAAAATGTTGACATATGGAAGGCAAATAAAAACAAAAGAAACTATAAGTTGTAGATTTTTTTTAATCATATAATGAAATGAACTTTGACCTTTTTGACATGGACAATAATTAGTTTTTTAAACAAAAATGAAACATGGGATTAAAGGGAATACATTTGAATGATCACTACAAGGAAAATATATTTATTGAAGGTTTTAATAGAGTTTTTTAGTGTTCCAAGGTTGATCAAAATTCTCAAATATTCTCCCATAAAAACATTTTCTAATGGTTTCCAATGTAACATCCACAGCCACCAACAGGTCGGGTAATCCTACCCCTGCAGATCTGCTACACTACTTTGATTTGTCATAGCTCCAGCCTTAACTACTGGTTATGCCACACAGAGATGCTTGCGTAAAAACATACACATCCATATAAACATAGAATGACTATTCTACATATATATAACATAATAATACAGAAATAACAGTAAGCCTACACATGCAGTATATACAACATACACAGGAAATATTCATCAATTGCAACATATGTATCATTACACAACATGTAAATGAACATAAAAGCGGTAATTATATTTTATTAGAAGACCACCAACTATGTGCAGACCTTCCATGAACCTCCCACCCTTAGACCACATTGCTCATCACGATCAGCAGTGGGTAACCCCCGAGATGGGACTAAGCTCCACCCAGGGCAATGGAATCCTAGACTAGGTTGAGGTTACAGGAAAACTACACAAAGCAACCGGAAGGATTCTCTCTAGGAGCCTTCTTATGCCCACTACACACGGATTCTCATTCCCCACATGCATGTTCCACCCTAGAGTATACACCTTCACTATCACACGGTACATCAACTTCTTCACCTCCCTCTCAAGGTCTCAACAACAGGCCGGATCAGGAATTATCAGAGCTCTGTAGCTGGTGTTGGACTCTCTCTAGGAGAAAACCACTTCCCAAAAAACTCTCTCACTTGGAGAGAGATGCTCATAGGCCTGAAAACCTGCCTCTTCTACCATGGGCCTGACAACCTGCTTCTTCAACCAGTTTCAAATCAATTCCCACAAGGTGAGGAAAACAACCACTAGTCAATACAACTCAGGAAAACAGAAGGCAACAAGCCACACTCAGTCCAGGAATTGCATGGCCACAACAACCCACAATTACGAAACCATATGGCTCAGACAAATATGGGATACTTGGATTTCCCCGAAGACATAGATCAGTCTATCAGTTTTCCCATGGGTTTCAGGGTGTGTGACTAGGAAAAAATGTAGAGGTCGATCATCCTAGTTTCAGGTTCAGAATGCAGATCGAAGAATGGAAAGAACCCCAACATGATTTGACTCATTGGTTACTGGTTCTAGAGATCCGTGATGGATTCCCCCAGTTCATTGCTAGACAGTGGATGGAGAATCGCAAGAGAACCCCCTAATAGTGTTGGTTTTCCCAGCTATAACTACATGTGCCCAGGTCGACACCTTTCTTCCTACAACCGCATGCACTCCACTTAGCATATGTTCCTTTTCCAGGAACTTATGACAACACTTGGTCAATTGACCACCTTATCCTTTTAGTAAATAATAATAAATTATTATCCCCTTTAGAGGTAAGCCCCCTAACTTATCTCCTAGTCCCAAACACTTAGCCTCCTCCTTTACCCAAACTTGTGGAAGATTATTCCCCCATCACTCTTTCTTCGTGGTCGGTCTACACGTAGCAATGTTTATATTTTATTAATGATTTTTCATAATTACATATACAAAACAAGTTATTGGCCTTAGCATCCTAGGCTCTTTCGCCTAATCATCACATAAGTCTCCTATCTTATTATAACACTCAGATCAACAACCTACAAAACATGTTTATAATTCATAAATACAACTAGGGCATGTCTGGGGTATTACAATCCCCTCCCCTTATTTTTGCATTGTCCTCAGTGCAACTCTTTACACAACATCAACAAGATTTCCAAAATATTCAAAAAGATGTGGTATTCTGCCCGCACAGCATCTTCCTTCTCCCATGTCACGTCCTCAAGACCGTACCAGGTCCAATGGACCTTTACAAGCCCTATGTCTCGATTCCAGATCTGTTTTCTCTTCTAGTCCAATATGTGCACCAAATGCACTTGTAAGATTCCTTCTTTCTCTACCTGAATCACATTCCAATCATTAACATGATTATCATCGGGTATATATATTTCTTAAGAAATGAAACATGAAACACATTATGTACAGTCATGGATGCAGGTAATGCAAGAATATATGCAATGTATATATATGTATATGTAGGCAATTCTAATAACATCATAACCTGTATACAAGATACACAAGATACAATAAATAGAATATTGATACTTATCTTTTGATTGAGAAGACCTTCCACATCAACATAGTCTATACCAAGGTACCAAACCTTAGTAGCACTCCAACCAATGGTCTCTCCTTCCCCACATACCTGTCCCACCCCAAGAGTGTACACCTTCACTATCACACAGTCCATTGGCTGCTACACCTCCCTTTCCTTGGGCTTCAGCAATAGGCTAGCTTAGGAAGTCTCAGATCACCGTGGCTTCTAGAGTTCCAACTGCCCTCAAAGGTCTCTAGGTACCCTTCAAGCCTCATATCAGGAACCTATCCCCACACTTCTCCCTCCAGGGCTCCAACCTTCTCCAAGGAAACCCAAGGAGAAGTGTACACACACTTAGATCCATTGGGGATCCACAGGGTCAGATCTATTGTCTCCAATCAACATCTTCCCGGAGCTACTATTTGTATTCAGCATTCCAAATTTAATCAACATCATCTCATCTGCATCACCCACATGCATTTATCATGAGAAAACATAAAATAATTCATTTTAGGAACTCCAACTAGTTCAAAAAGGAATTCAGCTTTTTCCCCAAAACATGAAATTATATTTCATAATTCTTCTTAGTTGTTTCCATATTAAGATTGCAACCTTCCTTGTGGTTTTCCACAAGCACCAAACTGCATACCATTTTCTTGAAAGGCTTCATCTTTCATACTGCCAACAATTCTCAATATTTCATGTACATCATAATTCGATTGCAATATGTACAAAACCATATGCAGTGAATTTAGAATTGTCTGCATCTAGAAATTCAATCATAATTACCAAACAATTTAATAAAATTGAATGACTCGTCATTCTATGCATATTCATGTTCACAGTAATATCTATAAGTTCATTACTTCTTTTTCTGAACAAGAAAATTTCCTGTAGTCAATGTTCACGTGACTACTTGAATTGCAACTTTCATGTTGCAATGTCTAACACCTCCCTGAAATGTCCTCAACTTCATGAGTTAACAACATTTTAGTTGTTAGTAACAATTATTTCCATGCAATAATATATATGCATGTATTTACAAAAATCATTCAACTATTGCTTTTAATATACAATTCTATCACTTACTATGTATGAGTGCAATTCTCAATGCATACCTTATTCAGTGCACCTTGCATTGAATTACATAATGCTCTTCATCTCAGTCATGTATCTCACCATCCATAAGTTGGAATTTTGGCCAATGTGTTGACACATTCTCCACACACTTCCTATTGTCTTCCCAATTAATTGGATGCCTTCCTTTTCGACCCGAACACTACACCAAGAATATAATTATGTGGTGTTCATTAGTGTTAGCAAAAAGGTTGCAGTCCAAGTTTTATTTAAAGGTAGGAAGCTTTTAGTACCTGTGTGGCTCATAACCTTTCCCTATCCATACCTTTCCATATCCAACCATGTCCTAGTCTCATACATGACTAGCTTACTGACATTCATTCCTATAAGAAGTTCTTATATTTTAGTTCTTTGGTTATTACCCCATAACCAATTTAACATGACATTCTACTATGTCAGTGTGTGAATTCAAAAGCTAAAAATATTTGAATTAATACAGGCCTCCATCCTTTACCACATCCAGTGGTATGTATTCAATAATATAATCATGTGATTTTATAAAATAACTTTGGATGAGAAAATTCTTACCTAAATTTCCTTTCAACAATTATGCAAAAAGAGTAATAAAAACTCATACCTGCATGACTGCCATTAATAAATATTATACTACCTAAATGTCTGATGGAAGTAGAAGATTTCATGCTTCTTTTATCAAACTTATAACCAACACTTCATCTCTCTGTTGCTTCCCTCCTTATGCAACAACATCACAAACAACACTTGTAAACATGCAAGCATTCTTTCCTCTGGCTGACCCAACAAGCCGTAACATATTTGCTGCCACAGAAATTGCAACAACTTATTTCTCCCTATAAAACTTTTCCTTGTTGATCCCAGAAGTCTACAATTCTTCCTAGATTCATGGATCTTCTTGTGCTCCTGATGCAACCCCCTCTTCCTCCTAGGGTTTTACGACCTCCCAGTCTAGGATATTTCCAAATGTTGAGTCAGATTAACTCTTTGGGCCTTTGCTAGACCCCTATTAATCTTACACAGGTCCCCTTTCCTTCTACATGCAGGTCCTGACAGACCCACAAACTATTCTTGCGTGCTTCGAAAACTCCAAGTTTCAGGCGTTAGCCCCTTTTCATTAGACCTTTCCTTCATATGACCCTGGGCTATGACCTCATGTAAAACTGTGATTGCAAGCATGGGAAAGAGTGGTTTTAGGCCAACCCGCTTTTCACCTCGTAATTCACCTCCAGTTGCCACACATCACTTTGTTAAAACTATGGTATAAATTGTGGCCCGCTCTCAGATTTTTAATATCCAAGCAAGTTCTGGACCCGCAATCCATCCCGTACATCGATCTCCAATCCCTTGGTGATGATCTACGATCAATGACTGTTATATATCTCCCCTTTTCTACCTTCTTTCCTCCTTCCACACACGATCCCATATCTACACGATCTGTCAAAACATAGCTCCCTTCCAAATCAACATCTATGGTTGATTTCGGCTCTCCAACCCTCAGGAGTTTCAATTCTCAACTATCTGATTTTCCCAGTATGAAAATCTTCCAAAGTGGAAGATCTAATGACACATGTCCTCAACAATCGGACGGTTCTAATGAACTTTGACTCTCCGGCCTTCGGGAGTTCTCACATCTCCACACACACAAATCTCCAGAGTGAATTTCCTCAGAGTGAGAGATCTTATGCCACACGTCCTCTCCAAATCAACAACCCTAATTCTCTTTGGGATGTCATCTCTTTCTGACCAATACCAGATCAATGGTCCTTCGACCTCCTCCTCGATCAATGATTGATATCTACTTTAGGACTTCGGTCCTTTCACCCTCTACTTTCCTTCGAAGTGCTCCATACCCGTAGTTCCAAACCTGGCGCCATGCGTCCACTTTCAGATAAATGACTATCCAATGGAGTGAGTCTCCATCCTCCACGTGTATCCTCACAAATCAACGATATACGTTCCTTCTTTTGGATCAATGGCCCTTAGACGTTTCGAGCTTTGGTGCTTTGGGACATCCCAAAACACAACTTCACAAACACCCCAGAGTACGATTATTCGAATTTCACGATCTGGTGACATCTGTCCAAACCATATCAACGGCTCCCAGCTGCTTCGGCTATTCGTGCTTTGTCGATTTCAAATCTCAAACTAAACTCTCAAAGTGATTCCTTTGTTATGTTGGACGCTGATCTAATGGTCCAAGCTCCTCCCCACAACTGATCTAATGGTTTTTGTCTCTCCTCCTCTTGAGATTTTGACTTCTTCTGCCTTGGAATATTTTGTCAGTGTTCAAAGGCTTCAACCTTTGACCTTTCTCCTACAAGTCCACCTCTTGGATCTCGTCTTTACTCTCATAAGAATTATCTCCTCTGGATTTTAGGACATAGAATGAGTTTGTCTCCCACACACTCCTTGCATTATCTCTTCTGATCTTTTTGAATTACTCATTCTCCTAAGGGTCTCAGCCCTTATGTTTCCTTTCAAAGGAAAACTTCATGCCCTCCTAGCAACCTTCTGCTCAAAGTACACCTTGCTAAGAATTTTCTATAGAGTGTTCAACAACTCTGTGAGTATATTCCTTTGATACTCTTCTCCTTGAACTCGACAAAGAGTTCTCTATGTGCACACTTGCACTCGCTCGATTCCCTCCTGGAAAATCCCTACAGAGTTCTCAGTGACTCTATCTCTCTCTGAACTCAACATAGAGTTCTTCATGTGCACTCCTTGCACTTTTGCTGATGAAGGTTCAATAGTATCTCTCCTAAGATTAATTGAGGTTAACTTACCTCTTTCAACGCACTCCTTGCGGACAATGTGCACTCCTTGCACTCAAAAACTCAAAGAAGAGAAACAATTGAAACTTATTCAATACTTCACTAGTTTACGCATTCAAACCATGAATAACATATAAAAACATATTAATAAACACAAATACATAAACACACTATATGTAGGAAAAAATGCTTTTCTATTATCTCTGTGAGCGTCTCCTAAACTCTCTGTAAAAATTTGATTTTTTTCTGACACTCGTTGAACTCTACAAACACAACATGCATTCAACCATAATTTGTTAGGCCATCATTCCTTAACAAATCCCACATCATTCATAAAACAATCTCTAAGTCCCTTTCTCTAAGTCCCCAATCCATGTGATCACGGGCCATGAACAAGTGCTAGATCACTAGGTTGTTACTCAATCTTTCGGCTTTGAAATTTTTCCAAACACCACACAACAATCTCTCGGAGTTCCAAATTATTGAACTCGCGAAGTAGGGTAGATCAATAGTCCACGTCTACCTAACATTCGACGGATGACACTCACTATGGAACCTCAGGCATTTGATCTTCAGAACTTCAAAGCTTCGGGAATTCAGAGGATTTCACATCCACCCATCCCAAACTGTTAATCTCTGAACATTCCCAATCACCTTTGTTGAAATAATTATGTCACATCACTTACGTTTTCCAATTGCGGGGGAATGCGGTAGCAGTTTGGAGTAACCCTCCTTTCGTCCCACAATTCTTTTGATGTTGACACGTAACTCCTTGGTGAAACCATGGTTTGGATTGTGGGACCACCTTGGATAATTAACTTTTATGCAACTTGGGTCCCCATAATGCCTTCTAGTCGTTGATCTTGATGTATCATGATCAATGCCATTGTGGGTGCCCCAACCGTTAACTAGGTTACGTAACCTTGGGCCCTACTAACCCTGCTCATATAGGATGCCATGTGGTAAAATACTAGCGGCTAATACGTGGCCCATTCAAATGGGTGACACGCATCACGTTCCAAATGGAATTTCAATCTTCCACGAGTTCGGAACCCAGTTATACATGGAACACAACCCATGTGTCCACGCCAATCAAAGTGATGTCATCATGACTCACTACTTCAGCTCTTTGGGAGCTTTCACCCTTCACTACTGCGTTTGACCTTTTAACATTGGCTTGATCCAACTTTCGATATCTCCTCCCCAGATCTATGATGTAGATCCACTTTGGGGCTTCGAAAGTTTGTGCATCAACACATCTCTCTTATCCCGATCGCCGAACTCCGAAATTACGATCGGTCGTGAGATCTAACAGCTCACAAACACTTGTGTGTAGATCCAGCGACCCCAACACCACAAGTGTTGTGATTTCTTTCTCTTTGGCCAAATACCATGCCTTTCGCGGTTTTATAATGCTGCTACATCTCCTAAGCTTCGTAACATGTCCAAAGTAACCTCTTGGCACTCAGGGAACATTCTAAGGTTCGAAATCGATTCCTCCAGACACAATTTTCACCTAAAAATTTGGGTCCAATGACCACTTATCCATCCCATCTAGGTTCGGTGCTAAAACCTTGGCTCTGAACTCGAATTTTGCCTACTTCGACAACAATTCTTTCGAAACTTTTGCTTCATTTTCCACTAATATGGCCCATCCAATCTTAGTGTTGAAAACCTTGGCTCTGATACCAATTTGTAACATCCCCAGCCACCAACAGGTCGGGTAATGCTACCCCTGCAGCTCTGCTGCACTACTCTGATATGTGACAACTCTAGCCTTAACTAATGGCTATGCCACACAAATATACTTGCGGAAAAACATACACATCCATATAAACATAGAATGATTATTCTACATGTATATAACATAATAATGCGGAAATAACAATAAGCCTACACATGCAACATATACAACATACACATGCAATACTCATCAATTGAAACATATGTATTATTACACAGCATGTAAATGAACATAAAATAGGTACTTATCTTTTATTAGAAGACTACCAACTGTGTGCAGACCTTCCACGAACCTCCCAGCCTTAGACCACGCTTCTCATCATGCTCAGTAGTGGGTCACCCCCGAGCTAGGACTAAGCTCCACCCAGGGCAAGGGAATCCTAGACTAGGCTACGGTTACATGAAAACTACATAGAGCAACCAGAAGGATTCTCTCCAGGAACCTTCTTATGCCCACTACTCACAAAATCTCATTCCCCACATGCCTGTTCCACCCGGGAGTATACACCTTCACTATCACACAGTCCATCGACTGCTTCACCTCCCTCTCAGGGTCTCGAAAACAGGTTGGATCAAGAATTATCAAATCTTTTTAGTTGGTGCTAGACTCTCTCTGGGAGAAAACCACTTCCTAGAAAACTCTCTCACTTGGAGAGAGCTTCTCATAGGCCTGACAACCTGCCTCTTGTACCACAGGCCTGACAACCCACTTCTTCAACCGGTTTCAACTCAATTCTCGCAAGGTGAGGACAACAACCACTGGTCAATATAACTTAGGAAAACAGAAGGTAGAAAGACACACTCAATCCAAGAACTATGTGGCCACAAAAACCCACAGTTAGGACACCACACAACTCAAACAAATATGGGATACTTGGATTTCCTTGGAGACACAAATCAGTCCGTTAGTTTGTTGGTTGTGGAGCCTGATTATCTTCCTGATTCAGAGGTCCTTGCTTTCAGCTGTGTTTATACCCCATGAAGTATTTACACCCCAGAAGTATGTACACTCTTCCACGTGGGG